>BJBW01011599.1:0-34793 GCA_004320125.1 Scolopax mira
TGATCTTTAAGGTCCTTTCCAACTCAAACCATTCTATGACTCTATGATTCTACGATTTGGGCTCCACTGGCACCTCTGCAGCTGCCCCAGTGAGCACCAGGCTGGGGCTGGAGCGACACCGGGTGCCAGGGAACCATTTGTGAGAGCTGGCCCTTTCCCTTTTCTGTGCTTATCATTGCTGCTGATAACGATTGTCATTAAGGGGAAAACAAAGAGAATAAATATTCTTGTGATGTGTAAATAGCTTTGAGTCCCGGAGAGCCGGGGTGGGCTGTGTGCCCTCACCCCGGTGTGCCCCGTGGGGCTCCCGGAGAGGCAGGGGGGACTGGCAGGGTTTGAGGTAGTCACAGCCAGGCGTTTCTGCCCGGGGAGCCGAGGGGTGTCTCAGAGCTGGTGCCGGCGCACGAGAAGGGCCCTGGAGAGATGAGGGAGGAGGGAGCTGGGGGGCGGCCCCAATTCCCTCTGCCCCCTCACAGGGGCTGGGGGTGCCGTCGCACTCGGCCAGTCTTGCTGTCAGGCGAAGGGTGCTGCCACTTCTGGTGCCAGGCTTTCTGCCGCTGCCGTTCCTGGTGCCTCAGGGCATTGCAGTAGGCATCCAGGCTGGTGCCCGGTGCCCCCAGGGCCCTCGGGAAGCCCTTGTAGCCCGGGTGCAGGTCAAGCCGTGGCCGGAGGCTCTGATGGGTCCCTCCCGGCTCGGTCCCCTTGCTCCGTTTGTAAGGTGGCACCTCCATGGCTTCCTGCCAGATGACTCGGAGGCTGTACCGGGTGAGGGGACGGGAGAAGGAGCGTTCCACCGCCTGGCACTCGTAGGTGCCCGCGTCCTCCCTCGCCAGCTGGCGGATCAGCAGCCCTTGCTCCAGCACAGAGAAGCGGCCGTTGTTCCTCACCTGGGGCAAAGGCAGAGCACCCCGGGTCAGTCCCGGGGAACTGAACCCACCCCTGTGCCTTTGTCCCCACCGCCCCGTCCCCCATACCTCACTCAGGCCTGACTCCTCGCTGTGCTGCACCAGCCACCGGACCGTCGTCTGTGGGGAGCGCGCCAGGCACTCCAGGAAGGTTGAGTTCTTCTCCACCCCATAAACCAGCTTCTCCACAGCAGCAGTCCCTGTGCAGGTGACAAAGGACAGGGTGAGTTCCCTGTGTGGGAACTATGGCAGGCAAGGAGGGAGGGAGGACAGCACAGAGGACAGTGCTGGTACAGCTGGTGGACGCTGGTGCCCCAGTGCCAATGCCACCCACCCTCCTGGGCACTGCTGGCCCCCGGGCTGAGCCAGTTGCCTGCAATGGGGCTGCTCAGAGGGGCTGAGGCTCACCCTCTGCGATGTCCTGGCACTGGCTGAGCGGGTCAGACTTCAGCACGTCCTGGCAGCGGGCACGCCTGTGGGACAGCAGACAGGACTGTGGGGTGGCACCTGCCCCGGGCTGTGGGACCCCTCCACGGCAGAGCATCCAGGGAGAAGAGGAAGGCTGGGTGACAGGGTGGCAGTAGGGGTCTGGACTGATGGATAAAGCTCCAGGGCTGGTGGTTTGCTCTGAATGCTGTCCCTGTGCATGGGGACAATGAGGGTGGCCTGGGCAGACACTCACCTCTTCTCGGTGAGGAGCTGAGGGGTGCAGGTCCTGCTGTCCCAGGTGCAGTAGGGGTCCCTGGCCAGGCAGCAGTCGGTGCAGGTCCTGCCGTAGAGCTCGCAGCGGTAGAGGGAGAGCTGGAGCAGCCCATGGGTGCTGCTCACAAACAGCTCCTGCTGCTCAGGTGAGAACGGACACAGTCAGTTCCCATGTCTGGAGACATGGGGAACAGAGGAACAGAGCTCCCTGCCCTGTGTTGGGGTGAGGGCACTAGGAGGAGACACGGGTGGTGGGGGGCAAAACCTTCTGCCCCCCAAGCTGCCCTGGCAGGAGCCCATTCTCTAAATGTGCAAGCCCCAGAGACCCAGGCAGAGGGACTGGGGCCAGCTGCCCTCTGTGGCCTGTCCCTTGGCTGCTTTGGGAAGAAGCAGGAGAGAGGACTCACCCGCTTTGGTGATAACTTCATGTCCAGAATGGGAGAAGGCACCTGGAGGGGAAAGAGAGGGTGCTTCAGCCATGTCGATCTCTCCTGGGTGCTCCAGGCTGCCTGTGGGGCTGGGACCCTGGGGTAGTCTCTGGTCCCAGCTCCACCTGCTCCATACTAGCAGCCTGTGCTGGCTGAGGAGCTTGGCAATGACATGCTAAGGGCTGGACAGGGCAGGTGGGAGCCACCAGCAGGGAGGTGAGGGACTTCCCAGATAGAGGACAGTGACTTGGTGTAGAAACCTGCAAGGAGGGACACAGGGGGCGGCGGGAGGCTGCATTGTCCAGCCCTGGCCTAGACTGCCTTACCTTGGTGACACTGATCTCCTCCAGGCTGATCACCTCGCTGCCACGGCTCACCCCGCCGGCCAGCCCCACCTTCAGGACTTTACCTTCGTCTGTGAACGCAGCAGGAGAAGGAACTGTCAGGACTGGGAGCCACCAGAGCTGGTGGGACCAGTGTGCCGGGCAAGCTGCCCTGTGGTGACAGTGTCCCCAAAGCTGGGGGGGGGTGTGAGGGGGAGTTCCCACCTGTGCCGAGGAAGAGCACGTCGTAGTGCCGGCTCTCCGTCTCCAGCCTGTGCACCAGCAGCCGCCGCAGTCGGTAGGGCACGTTGACCCTCACCAGGACGGGCTGGCGGCCCTGGGGGTACACGGGCTCCCACATCAGCTGGTGGGTGCGCATGAAGCTGATCACCTCGTCGGGGAAGTCCTTGGTGGACTGCAGGAGGGGGTCGTACGTCTCGCTGGGGCACTGCGTGGCAACACGGTTGGGGTGGGGTGGGATGTGCTGCAGGAGGGCCAAGACAGCCCCTCCTGCTCCCCCCACAACCTCACTCCCCAGCCCCTTACCGTGCCGGGACGGGGGTAGGGGACGCGGCCCTTGTATTCCACCCAGCGGTAGTCAAATCCTTCCTTGTGAGCAAAGGGGCCGCTGAAGGCGGCTCTCACGGCAGCCATGGAGTAGACACAGACGGCAGAGCCGCTAAAGACACCACTGCAGGGGGGGTAAGAGGGGAGATGCCACTGCCCCTGCTGCTCCATAGGGATCAGGCACATGCCCACCCTTGCCCCTGAGCCCATGCTCTCTCCCATAAGCCTGGGAGTCATGCATGGCAGCCAGGAGGTGACAGGAATCCCTTTGGCATGACAGTTCCAGGGGGAGCCCTGGCTGTGGTGATGACAAACCTGGTGCTTTGGCCAACGGGCTGGTGAACCAGCGGCAGGGGAAGCAGTTGAAATGGCCAATGGCCCTTCCTCTCCCAGCTGGGTGCTGGTCCTGCCCTTCTCCCCTCAGCACGGTGGGAGCTGGGGGGAGAGTGGACTGCCCCAGTGAGCCCCACTCACCTGGAGACCGTGAAGAGGCCGAAGACAAGGGGGTTCTGAGGGTCCCGGGTGCGTAGGAGGAAAACATCCTCTGCAAAGAGAGGGATGGAGGTGAGGCACCTGGGAGATGGAGCCCAGGCCCAGGGGATGCAAGCAGGCATCCTTGATGCCATGCCCACCTCCCTGCTGGAAGGAGCAGCCGTGGTGGAGCGGTGCTGTTCCCAGCTGCAGACCAGGCTGTCCACTCACCGAGCTGGTCGAAGTGGGTCTCGGTGCCCTGAGGCCCAGGGATGGAGCACACCAGGCGGGCCTTGAGGAACGTGCTCCAGCGGTTGATGAGGCTGCGCTTCCCTCCGACGTCATTCTGCCGGGCACCAAGAACCAGGCTCAGCCCAGCATCTCCCAGCCCCCTGCCACCACCATGCACTCCTTGGTCCTCACAGAGGGACACCCCCAGACCTGAGCCCTCCAATCTGTGGTGGTGATGTGGTGACAACCCCATGCCCTGTGTTGGCCCCTGCCTGGGATGCCCTGTGGCCCAGAAGAGGTGAAAGCCCACCTGGTGGGACACCCAGCCACGGCATGCTGGCCTTTGGTGACTGACCTTGCAGACCCGGGCCACCCTGGCGTGGATGTGCCGCCTCTCCCACTGCCCAGCTTCCATGGCTGTCTCACGGAAGAAGATGTAGACCTTGTCATCATGCGGGTTGTAGGTATCAGGGATGGCATAAGCACCAACAAACGCGGGCTCTGTGGGAGGAAGGAGCAGCGTGACGTGGCCCTGTGCCCTGATCTGGCCTTGTTGTACTGCCCTGGGAAGCCCTTGGGAGCTCTGTGAGATGCCAAGAGTACCCGGGGTGCCCCATGGGGAACCTGCTACCCAGAGGCAGAGCCCTATTCCTGGAGCTCAGGCTGCAGACTGCATGCTGGAGCATGGGTCCCACCAGAGGCTTCATCAGTGCTTCCTCTCAGAGAGGAGAAGGGGGTCAGACCACTTTGCTCTGGCCCCAGGGCTGGCCTCCAGCCTCTCCCCAGTGGGCAGGAGAGCCCCCCTTGTCCCATAGGTCCCCCAGCTCTTACCATGTAGCCAGTGGTCCTGGTTCTGCTCCGTCCGGATGTAGCTCTGCTCAGCCCCATGGACCCAGGTGCGGAAGAAAGCAGCGCTGCTGCCCATGAAGTCGCTGGAGGTGCCTGAGTACAACTCCCCATCTGCAGGGCAAGAGGGGGCATGGGTGCATTGGGGTGCCACTGCTGGATGTACCCTGGCAGGATGCCCCAGTGTCCTTGGAGGCTCATGGAGGGTGCGGGTGGCACAGCCAGCCCTCCAGACCCATAACCCAGCATGGCTTCTAGCCCCATACCCACACGACCCTTCTATAGTACTGATATGAGACAAGCAGACTGGTTACACTGCACCCCCCAACGTGTGTGCTGCTCCACCTACACCCCTAATTTGTGATCCTGTGGAGGAACCCTGAGGTGAGGGTGAGATGGGGCAGGTCCAGGCTCTGTGCAATGGCTCCTCTCTCACATACCCACTTGGGCAGCAGCCCAGGACCACAGGTACGAGCAGCAGAGGAGGGTCAGTCCCTCCTGGCACAGACCATTCCTAGTGCTCCCAGTGCTCCCACCTTCCAGCATCTCCTCTCCCTCTTACCAATGAGGAGCCCTGTGAAGGGCTCATGGGGGCTGTATGGGCACCGTCCTCGCCCCGATTCCAAGGAGTGGGTCACCAACCGCATGGGGGGAGCCCCAGGACCCTGCCAGAGACAAAGGAGAGACGTCAGCACGGGGAAGGGGGAGGCTGGAAACAATCTGGGCATGTGGAGAAGACAGGGAAGGAGGCTGGTGAGCTTGGCTCTGCAGTGAGCAGGTCCCTTGAGGAGGCTTTCAGGATCCAGTCATGTCCCCATGGGGCACCCTGGCACTGCCAAGCCAAGGCTGCTTCTTGCCACTTGCCACATGCCACACACAGGTGGGCAAGGACTGCGCCAGGTTGGCTGGCCACCCTCCCCAGGCTCCAGGGCTTCCTCTCCCGCCTTGACTCACTGTGGGGGTCTCTCTTGCCACCTTCTGCAATGGGGATATGGCTGGCCAGGGTGTCCCTCACCTTCCCCCTGGCTCCCAGCTGGATGAAGGCACAGACGGGTTGGTAGGAGCCGGTCCCGCAGGCGAACACGTGGGTCTTGTTGAAGGGCTGGAGGAGGCGGATGAAGTTGGCACACTCCGTCTGCTCGAGGGGAGATGTTTGTTACTGGGCTGAGCCCAGGTCTGGGCATTCATGTCCAGCCCCATGGCGTGTCTGCTCGGGATGCAGGAGCCCGGCCATGGCTGCTGGCAAACTGAGCTTGACTCTGTCTGGCTCAACGCCCTGGCCTTGTGGGCAGACCCCATGCTCCCTCTTGGGGTGATGTGGGTGTTTCATATCCATGGGAAACCAGAAAAGGCTAAGGGGGGGGGGGGGGGGGGGGGGGGAGGCTGCCAGCCCCGCTTACCTCCACGTTCTTTCCTGCCAGCTGGCAATGCTCAACCTGCTCCCTGGAAGCCGGCCAGAAAATCTGCAACACAGAGACCCTGCCAATGCGGCCCCTGCTCTCCTTCACCTGCCCAGGTCAGCTGGCTCCCGCGGGATCCGCTGGGAACGGCCTCGGCTCAGGACGTGGGGCTGCTCTGCGATGGGTCTCTGCAAGGTCCCCCAGGACCCTGCCCAGCTCGGGGTGGGGGTGGGGGGGCAGCCTGCCAAATGGGCTCGGAGTGAACCTGGCATGGGAACAGAGCCTGGGTGGGCCACGGCACGCCCGGAGGGTGGGCAAGGTTCTCCTGGATGCTGGCCCATGGGAACGCCAGGCTGCAGCGCCTTAATGGGCTTTCCTTTTGTTGGGCTGGGGCTGCGCACCCTGCCAGCAGGATGCCTTGGGGTGACATTAGCAGGCTCGCTGCTGGACTTGTTTCGGCTCTTGCAGCAGCAGCAGGGACTAGGTGTGATGACGGGGCTGCAGGCACTGCCCTTCCATCTCACCCGGGGTTCACCCAGGTCTCCTCTCCTGGCCAAGGCTCTCCATCCCTCCCTGGCGTCACCCTGTCCCCGCGGGGCTTAACACCGCCAGGGATGGGTTGACCCCACTGATTGAGACATCCTGGTGTAAATGTGTCCCTGGTGATGTTGCACCAGCCCAGCTGAGAACATGTTCATCTCCACGCCCTGGCACAGGAACGGGGAGCAGCTCCTGGGGAGGAAGGAGCCAGTCTGGCCAGGGTCACGCTCACACCCTCCTCCCAGCACTGACCTTCTCAGGCTCTCTGCTGGGATGGTCCAGGTGGAGCAGGAAGATGTGGTTTTTTGCTCCCACCATCAGCCAGGCCCTGTCTTCATCCACCAAGAGGGCTTGGAAGTCCATCCCATCCCCTGAGGCCAGCAACAGGTGAGAACTGTTGGATTTCAGCAGATCTGAGCAGCAGAAGGTGGGAGAAAGAGAAACCCATCCATGAGCGACAAAACAAGCAGCCACAGGCCCTGTGCCCCCCCACCCCCCTCCGGGACAGCTCTGGCTACCCATCCATGTCCCAAGGGAACACAAATTTCCTGCCACTGTTTTAGCAGAAAAACACCACCCATAGGGCCCCAGAGCTCATCATGGACCCTCCTCCCATGATCCTACCTGGAGGAAACAACGAGTCACCCCAACAAAGAGAAAAACTACCCTGGTCTTGCCCTGGGCTGGTTTGTAGATGTGGGACAGGGCAGTGGTCCAGCCTGAGGAGCCCAGGTTGCTCAGCTTCCAACCTCTCTTTCAGAGGAGTTCTTGGAACACCAAAGCCTCTGCATCCCAAAACTGTGGGGAGAGGGCTGACAACACAGGAGACTCATTTGCCATGATGCCCAGCAGGTTTTCTTTGGGCTTCAGATTGAGAGAGTTTATATAAAAAAAGATTTTGGCTATTTGCTGGTGCAAAGCATCCCTCCAAGGAAAGGCTATATGGAAACAGCTGTCACAGCCCAGCCTGGACACTTCTCCACCCACCCTTGAACCTTTCCATCTATGAAGTGTCTGCTTGGCCGCTGGGCTTGACGCTGGCACCAGGATGGGCAGGCACTGGGTGCAACAGGACAGACAGCAAACAGATGGATGACCAGCCCCTGGCCCAAAGAGCTCGTAAGGGAAGTCCTCAGCTGTATCTTGGGTGCCGATCTGACCCTGCTTCTGCCACCCCACATTTTGCCCCCCTGTCCCATCCTGGAGCACAGCCTAAACCTGGCATTAGACCAGCTTGGGAAAAGGGCTTTCAGGAGCACCCCTTTGGCACTGCTGGAGGGAAGAGCCACCTTGCTGAGGGGAAAGTGTGCCACAGATGACCCCATGGGCATGGCAGGGCAGTGGGAAAGGCCCTGTTGTTCAGCCTGTAGCTCCCCCCATGTGGAAGCCCTGGGGTGGCTAGCATGGCCCCTCCACCACAGTGGGACTTGTGGGTGCAAGAAAGGGACAATAGCCTCTTCTCTCTTGGTTAACCACTCCTGAAATAATATCCTTGGGGCCCAGCATTGGTCTGTGACATTCAGCGCCAGGTTTTGGGGCTGGCTGCTGCGATGAGCATCTCCCAGTGTGGCAGGGGCAGCTGCTGCCCCGGCAAACGCCAGTTCCCAGGGATGAAGGCAGGGTAGACCGGCACCAAGGCTGCCAGAAATCCCAACACATCACTTCCCTCTTCAAAAGTGGTGGGATCCAGCTAGGGAGAAGGTGAAAGCTGGTCATGGTGGCAGTACTGCTCTTAGCTTTGGTGCTGTGTGTGGGGAACGGTGCAAAACCAGGGCCATGGGAAGGGCAGATGGAGATGGGCTGCTGCTGGATGGGGGCTGGAGGGTGGTGGAACACGGCTGGAAACCTGGGGTGGTCTGTTAGAACCAGGCTGAGAAATAACACAAAATCCTGTGGATTGAAGCAGTGTGGAGGGAAGGAAGCTTCCAAGGGGAGCCAGTGCTGGCTGGGTGGATGAGAGCGTGGGCGGCCGTGTGGCCCCGGGCGCAGGTGGGGTGTACGTGGGGACGGGCACAGCTCCCGTCAATGGGGACCGGCTGCCCTGGGAGGTTGCGTCTCTCTTCCTTCCACCCCGTTTCCAGGGCAGAAGGGAAGTGGGGCCAGCGCCTGTGAGCTGGAAATGCCACTGACGTCTGCTCCTCCCTGTGGGGAAGGACCTGCTGGGTCACAGGCAGGGGTCCCTGTCCGGATCCACGCTGCTGCAGCCAGGTGCGTTCCCAGCAAACGTTTCCTTCTCCCCTTCCTCCGGGGTCAGAGCTCCAGTCACTGGGGGACACAAATCCCACTCTCCCCAGCTGTTTCGGGCAGCTCCTGGCTCTCCTTCTGCTCCCACAAAAGTTGTGCACAGCCCCACTTCGCTCCCCACTATCCCTTGAGCTCCCAAGGGCTGTCCTCTGGGTGCCACGGAAATCTGGGGGGCAGATTTCCAAGCCATTTCCCACTGGCTGAATGTGTTTCACAGCTGAATTCCTGTCCCTGCCTGTGGGCCATTGTCACCACTGCGTCCCCAGCGGGCTGCTGTGCATTGCCCACCCTCCTGCATCTGCCAACGCTCCCGGGACCTGCCAGATCCAGGGGAAGATGTTGGACAGAGTGCTGGGGAATCGGGCTGGAGTGGGGAGGTCAAAGATGCATCCAATACTTGGGTTCAATTAAGCGGAGTGGGGCAAGGCTGGTCCCAGGGAACGTCACCTGCTGGTCACTTTTTGACCTGTGCCGGACCTGTCTCAGGACAAGGTCAGGCAGGATGATGGAGGAGCCCTCCCTGCTGCTGTGACACTGCGTGGGAGGACCCAGGAAGGACTCACTGCCCTGCACTTGCACCATGAGACCTCTGGCAGAATCAGTGACCACGACAGTCTCCACCTGAGTCTGCGGCACAGCTCTGGTCCCTCTCCAAGGGGATGTTGGGTGCTGTGGATCCAGACCTCATACTCGGGAAGCTGCTACTCACAAACCAGCCTCTTCTTGCCCTGAGTCCAGCTAGAAGAACAAAGCATTCGATGCAAGCCCCAAACCTCCAGGCAGGGAACCAGGTGGTCTCTGCAGCAGCTGTGGGGTGGCTAAACCAATGGCTGAGCCCGGAGAAACATCCTCTCCTTTGTGTTCATTATCTCCCAAGGCCATGGTGGTTTTCTTTATTGTCAGAGCCCACTGTGACTGCCTTGTCCCATCCATCATCCCTGCCTGCCCCTCAGCCACAGCATCCTCAGTGCAGGGCGACCCTGGCTTTCCTGGGGTCACAGCCCACCCGTGCTGGGGGGGTGTCCTCTCCCCTTCCCCCAGCCATCAGATGGAGCAGACCACGGAGGACATCCCTGAAGCCCAGGGGAAGCTTGGTCTATGTTGTGCTCCAGCCCCTCACTGCCATCGGCTGATAAGAGATGTGTCAGCGTGGCTTCTGCTGCTGATAACCAGAGACCCACCAGCCTCCTGGGCTTCTGGGCACTTGCTGCATGGTGGTGGCTCCTGGGACATGCCCGCCTGGGCTGGCAGAAGACCCATTCTCCAGCGCCTAGCTGTGCCTGCCCTGGATTATTATCATACATACAAGGAGCTGGCAGGCTGTGGCCTCAGAAAACAGAGAGGCTCTGCCCCGTGACCCAGCCTGACCCAGCGCCGGCCTCTCATGCGGCCACGATTGCTGTCCTGCTATTATAAACCTCCTCCTCGCCTCCTCGGCAGGGTGGGAGCCACTGCTATTGTTCCTGGCCCCGTGCCCCCTGCCCCATCCTTCCTTTGCTCTCCCAGCCTTTGCTGCTGTCATTTCCTTCTCGCAAACCTGCCTGTATCTTCTCCCCCCCCCCCCCCCCCCCCCCCCCCTTCTCCAAGAGCTCCCTCCCCCATGCTGGGATCTGAGGATAGGGCTGATCCTGTAGGCTCTGGGGCGGATGGACACTCAAAGGCCTCCTTTTATTATTTTTTTTAGGGGTTTTTAAACCTAAACTTTTCAAGGCATTGTGTCCTTGAACCTGCCCTGTGCTGTCTGTGAGTCACATCCCCTGCCATTGTTCACATTGTCCTTGAGCCCTCCTGATGCTGGGAGCTTCCTCTTCTGCCTCTGCCCAAGACTTGAGGACTTTTGGCATGCCTGGCCTCAGCACAGGGTCTTTGAAGTCAGCAGTCCCTCAGCGCTCCTGCTGCCCCAGCAGCCCTGCTCTGCCTCCTCTGACTTCAAGGAAAGGCAGACTCTTGCCGTGTTTCTGAGCTGGGCTATCAACAGGAGCCATGTCCCTGTAGGGATACCCTAGGAGGATATCTCTGGGAGGTCCAGCCCTCTCCAACCACAAGCTGGGAGTATCTTCCACATTGCTGGTGGCCACTGCCCAGAGAGCAGCCTCCCAGGGTGATGGAGCAGGCCAAGAGGATGATCACCGAGCTTTGACTGCCATGCCCATGGGAAAGCTGCATTGCCAGCTCACAGGTGTGGAGAAGGGCTGGTTGAGCTCTGTCACATCCATGGAATGTGCTGAGCTTGAGCTCTCTGTCTGTCCTTCAAAGCAACTTGCTCTTTTTCACATTGGAGAAGCTGAAAACAGGCAAACCGGTCACGTCCATGGTGCAGGTCCATGGCAGGTTGACCAGCTGCTGGGCTAGTAGGACTCTGCTCTAAAAGCTCAGGTCATTCCCTGGCAGAAGTCCTTTCCCTAAAGGCTCTCCCCTTTTGCACTTCCCTGCCTGGGTGTGCACTGTGTGTACTGTGCTACCCATCAGTCTGCTCCTGCTGCATCTTCAGATGACCGAGAAGAGGCCCCCCCTTTGCATCAGGCACAAGAAGAGCAAACGGTGCCTCCTCTGAAGAGCTCATAATCTAAACAGACAAGACAGATGCAGGGGGGAAGGGTAAAGTGAAGTGCAGCAGGGAAACGATCTGTACAACGGATCAGCCTCCCCTCGGCAGAAAAGGAGGGGCACGGGCAGAAGGGCTGAGGTGGGGCAGGACTGTGCTGGTGGGAGGCAGAGGAAGGGGACAGCAGCCCTGCCTGGGGCTCAGCGTCCTCATTGTGCTGTGAGCATGAAGACCTGGGTCTGCCCAGGTCAGCTCCAGCCCGGAACACACTGTAAGATGCCCAGAGTGAGTCTGAGCAGAAGAAGACATCCCTGCTGGTCCTGGTATTGTGTTGACCCAGGGCAGGGCGTTCCCTGATGAGCCCCCTTCTCTGGTGCAGCATCCTCAGGAGATGTGCTTGGGGGTGCAACCATTAAAGACCCAACATATGGAGATGTTGCACCCACAACAGCAGGGCCACTGCCTGCTTTCCTGGAGCCCCAGCCACCCCCATCTCTCCCTGTCTGCAAGATGCTCTCGCAGTCTTCCCAAGGGAGGTGCAGACGCCAAGGAACTCTGCTTACCTCTGTAGGCGAGGCGAAGGCGTGGGGCATCCTGCTTCCATGCCCTGCTGCTGCCCGGCTGCTGCAGGAGGAGGCAGAGGAGGATCGCAGAGAGAGGCAGCTGGTGGCTGGGGTGCATCCTGGAAGCCAGGGAGGGGGCAGCTCACTCTCACAGCACCATGGTCCAGCGCTGAGATGTCACCTCCACCACCAGCTGCAAGCAGAGAAAGAGGGGAGGTTGCACTGCTGTGGAACCCTCCCTGTCCCACCAGCTGGGGAGGGTGCTTGAGGGACCACCAGTGCAGGCAGCTTGCCACCCTGGCAGATGTCAGGCCAGCTGCCTGGCAAAGAGGAGCCACCAAGAGCAAGTGGCCAGCCCCCTGCACACCCACGGTGCTGCAAAATGAGCTGGGGCTGCCATGCAGCTGGCTCAGGGAGGAGGTCACAGCCACGGCGAGCTCGGTGTGCTGGGCTGGGGACCCTGCAGCACCCACTGCCAGCCCCTCGGGAGCCTTTATCTGAGCTGAGCACCTGCAGGATGCTGGGGGACAGGCATCCCCTGGTGGGACACAAGGCTTGTCTTGAGGAGCTCACACAGCCCAAACCAGCCAGGCTGGGAGGGAAAGTGGGGGCCCAAGGAGATGGACATCTTGCTGGCTGGGCTGTCCTTGCAGCCTCAGCAGTCATCAATAGTTCTGGTAGGATAAAGAGGATTTCTGAACATCTCCGATGCTGTGAGCCACTCCTGTTCTTGCTGGGACACACTGTACCCTCTGTCTCCCAGAGCTGGTGATCACAGATCAGTTTGGATACTGGGAAAAGCAGCTGCAGCCAGGAGATCTGCTTACTGGTTGGCACCTGGGAGCAGCAGGAACTTCAGAAGACCAGCTATTACAGCTGCCTAGGGGCGATGTGTGTGATGGTGGTGTGCCCATGGCAAGCGTTATTTGAGGATCCTGTAGATGACTTAGCTCCCCATCTTGCTGCATATTAACTTCTTCCATTCCTATGACTGAAGTGTATAATGATCTTTTGGGCTCATTCCTGACCAGAGGCTCCTGGAGCAAGGAGCAGGGTATTTCTGCCATCCTGGTGAGTGTAGGAGAGATGGTGTGGCTGAGACTCTCCTACTGCCTTGGTCTCTGCCTTCCACAAGGAGCGCTCAGCTCTGCTTGGGAAGGAGGTTTGGGGCTTGCAGAGCTGGGGTTTCTCTCCCACCCTCCCAGTGGGCAGGGAGCAGGGAGCAGCCCGTGGCCACTGATGGTGGAAAAGGGGGGTTCCCAGGTAGGAACCCCAAACCCACACTGGAGACCCACTAACAGGCAGTGCTGTCCTTGCTTCCCTCACAGACACCTTCACAGAATCACAGCATCTTCATGGTTGGAAAGGACCTTTGAGATTGAGTCCACCCATTAAAAAAAATAACAACAAACACCACCAAAAATCAAAAACACAACATCAAACCGAAAAAACCCAACATCTCATCACCACAATCACCACACCCAGCAATCTCAGGTGGCACTCTGAAGTGCCACATCTACATGTTTCTTGAATACCTCCAGGGATGGTGACTCCACCACCTCCCTGGGCAGGCTGTTCCAGTGCCTGACCACCCTCCTCAGTAAAGTAATTTTTCCCAATATCTAATCTAAACCTCCCCAGCCCCAACTTCAGACCATTTCCTCTGCTCCTATCGTTATTCCCTTGGGAGAAGAGGCCACCACCACCTCTTTACACCCTCCTTTCAGGGAGTTGTAGAGGGCGATGAGGTTTCCCCTTAGGCTCCTCCAAACTAAACATGCCCAGTTCCCTCAGCCTCTCCTCACAGGAGACCACCTCTAGACAAGACCACCAGCTTGGTGGCAGATGACGAGATCGGCAGAGATGATGAGAAGCTTTCCTGTGCCGGGGATGCTCCAGCAATTGTAGCTCTTCCCCACTCTGGGCCACCAGCAGCGCAGTCTCCTGCTGACCTGCAGCCATGCCCTGTGCCTGCAATTTGACAGGGAAATTTTTTTCTTTGACAACCTGCTTTCAGTCACTGGAGGACTCAGTTGAGGGAGGGGGAAAGCTGGCCTCTAATTGCAACCTTCTATAAATGGAACAGGACCTGTGCTAGGCTTAGGTTTGGGCTAAGCTGGCCCCAGGAGGAACCTTTCATGACCTGGAGCTCCAGGGGATGCCAGGGTGGGTCGGGATTCTGTGGATGGCAGGCAGGGCACCGCTCCTGCCTCCGGACACGCTCATGCATGGCTGTGGGGTGAGCTTTGGGGATGCTTTGGATGCCTGCAGCAGGGGCCGGGGCGGTGGGGCAGGCAGTCACGCTCCCATCTACAGCTTGGCTGTACCGGCGCTTTGCTTCCTCACCCTGGGGCTGCCAAAGGCAGGTCTGATGGTGGCAGGAGCCACAGCCACACACAGGGGGAACCCAGAGCTGGGGACAGGCTCATAAAAAGTGGGGGTCTTGCTGGAGGGGCTCAGTGGGCAAGCCAAGAAAAAATATTCAGAGGGATAAATTCCAATAAGAAAGCTTCCCCTATATATCGTGCTTTGACCAAGCCTTGTGGGCATCATGAGGGACTCAGCATCCCAGCAGTGTCTCCCCGACCTGGCTGTGCCCACAGCCCCTGGCACTGGGGCATCCCTGGCTGTGCCAGCTGGAGTGGAGACACCGAGGGGGACACGCAGCAGGGCCACGGCCCCTGCCTGTAAACCTCTGCCCAAATCTGCCTGGAGGTGAGGAGCTTGGCAGAGGCTGAGTTTACACTGAGAGGGGGAGCACGGGTGTCTAGTGGATGGAAACAAGCTGCAGATGATGAATCCAGGGTTAAATTAAACATTCTCGACAGCTTTAAATAATCAACTGTCCAGAGCTGCAACTATTTCTATCTCAGTTTGGAGAGGGAAGTGCTGATGAGGGCAGGCTGCTGGGCGAGGGGACATCTGGGGGGGTTAAGATTTCATACCCCAGGCACCGTGGGGCCTGAGGTGGGGGGGGGAGGGGGGAACATGGGTGATCACAGACCTGTTTTGGGGGGCTGGAAGTCACCAGGAGTGCCCTGGTGTAGGTGGCACGGGTGGTGACACTGTGGGGCTGGTCTGACTTTGTGCCAGCAGCAATTCGGCCATGTCCCCATCACCCTGTGCCCTCCCCTCCCACTGGTGACCTGCAGGAGCCCGACAGGCTCAAGGCGTCACCACGTCATGGCATAGCACTGAATATTTTTCATTTGGAGAGAAAGTGCCCTGGAAGGTCTTGCCAGAGACAGAGCAGCACAGGGAAAAGACAAATCCCTCCTGTTTGAGACATGCAGGGCTGGGAGGGAATTGTTTATCCGTGAAAGCACCAATTTCCTCCCGACAACGCCTATTTGCTGCGATGCCCCAAATCGTGTCAAACAGCCCAAATTTCAGTGGGGGAAGGGCCCTGGCAGTGGATTTATCAGGCCATGCATTATCTCCCAAGAGGGCAGAGCATGCTGAGCTCCAGCTCTTCAGCCACCGGCCGGCACCGACGGCAGCCCCCGCGCCGCCTCCCTGCCCAGCACCCCCGCCATGTGCTCCACAGCTCTCACAGGCCCCGATTGTGTCCCAGCTAATCCCCACACGCCATTTGCAGCCTAGTGCCTTCTTCAGTTACACTGCGAGGCTGGCCGGGCCAAGGGGCAGGGGGTTGAAGCGCTGGCCCCTGGCAGCTGGGGGACCTCAAGGGAAAGGAGCTGGGGGAGGGAGGAGAGGGGCTGCACCCTGCTGTCGGCGCTCAGCCGCAGTGACCCTCTCCACAGAGGGAAAGAAACGCCACACTAAAGCTCTCTGTGAGAGAGGAGACCCCCACCATGGGGTGGGTGATGCCTGAGGCTCCCAAGCCACCAAACCCTGGCTCCCAGACCCAAGCCCTGCACTCTGGGGACTGTCCTGCCTCCTCCCAGAGAAGCCCTGGGTGCAGGTGGTCTCTTCTCTGCCTGGGAGGGCAGGAACTGCTCTGCTATGCTTGGGAGCTGGGAGAAAGGAGTTTCACCCCAGCAAAGAAAGTAAGGGGCAAAGCCAGGCACGGGGGTCCAGCAGAGAGGACAGACATCCCCTGCTATCAGGCCTCCTCTTGTGGGCATGTCTGTCTGTGCCATGTGAGTGCCATGGCCAAGGCGTGCAGGGAGCGTGCACAGCTGGAGCTGCTGCTCCTGTGCCTTGGTGTGCACCCCTGCTTCCCAAAGCACAGGCACGGGAACCCTCCCTGCTCAGCCCAGGGAGCTGGTTGTTCCCCTCCATCCCGCGCAGGATGATGGATGCCCCAGCAGCTGCAGGGAGAGGCAGCTGTCGTCCTTCTCCAGCCGGGAGGACAAAGCCCTCGGATCCCTCCCTGCCTTCCCCCAGAGCTGCCTGGCCCAGGCAGGACAGGCGCTGGGGAAGCCTGCGATGCTGAGCCATGGGATGGGGACAGAGGTACGTGATGCTCCTGCAGCACCACACTGGCGTCGGGACCACAAAAGCCAGTGCCAGAGCTCAGGTGGCATCAGGAAACCACAGCACGTCCCGTGAAACAGCAGAGTTCAGGGAATCCCTTGGTAGCACAGGTCACACACGCCCAACAGTGACCGTCCTCCCCACCCCCAGAGGCAAGGGGAGAGGATTTTAGAGGGTTTGAATGGAGGACTTGTTCAACAGCAGAAGGCGGCTGAGTCTACTCAAACTTCGCCCACATTTCTCTGTCAAGGCACAGCAAGGCTGGCCAGCAGGCTCCCTTCCAGCCAGGACATCTCCCGACAGCCCCCTCTGCTCCCGCCTCATGAGACTAAAGTCCACAAATTGCAGTTAGCCCCACACCACTCTTTCTTGCTAACCAAGAAGCGTGCCAAGGGCTGTGAAGTGGGGAGGAACCAGTTCCAGCTGCTGCTGGCACACCATGGTCCACTGACACGTCACCCCTGTCAGGCAGGAGGGCTTCTCACTGGTGGGTACCCGGTGATGACACCCACGGGGCAGGGATAGCTCTGCGGTCTGTGTGGCATCAGGGGGACTTCACTACCTGTGGTGACACTTCAGAGTGGTTTTTTTTTCCCCTTTTTCTACTTCTTACACACGCTGATGTGCAAACATTCCTGGTCCCTGAGCCTTTTTGTGTCACATTCAGTGCACGCCAGCTGCACCACCACGTGAGTGCAGACCTTGGGCTCTTCTACAGTTGGTGTTCCTCCTCCCCGGCCACACGGACAAAGCAGTGGCCCTCCCGGGCTATGAACCTGTCCCTCAGCTGCCTGAGCCAGGTAGTGACAGTTGAGTAACCTGTGTCATTCCTCCCTCTAAAACCCAGGCAGGCAGGGACTTCTTGAGACTCTGAGCACCCTCTGGCTCACTCCTTGCCGTACTGGTGCCATATTTCACCACCTCTGTTCATGGCTTCCATGCCAGCATGCCCAGAGTGACTGCGGGATGCTCCTCAGGCCAGGGCTCCCAGGGTGGGCAAACCCCATCAGGACAATGGCATGAAGACAAATTCTGAGGAAGACGGCTGGGCTCCTCCCCAGATAAAGCAGAGGGTCAGGGAGGTGGGACAAGCATGTCTCACGCTGGGCAGCAGCCGTACAGCTCATCTCAGCCCAACCAGGACTGACGGGGGGGGGGGTATTGTCCTCCAGATTGATCTAATGTATTAAACTCCCAACCTGCCTCCTCCATGCGAAGTTTCAAATTCTTTCACGCTTGCGAAGGGACCTGCCACCCTCTGATGTTGTGTTAGTACCTAAAAAAGGCAGCGAGGAGGCTCTGTGCTGCCCACTCTGCTGCCAAGCTGGCTCCCCAGAGCCCTGGCGGCCCCCAGAGGCAGCCCCGCATTCCTCAGGGCCATTGATACCACCACGCTGCCCGCCGGCAGACACCCACCCTTGTCACCTGTCCACCACATGGCCTGACACTCAGTACAGCCCGGGGCAGGCTCGGGGGGCTCTGCCTGCCTCAGGAGCTGTTTTTTGGGCTTCAGGCTTTCCAGGCTGGGTCTGGCTGAACCACGCACGTGCTGAAACCTGGCAGGGGCTCCAAGGCCAGCAGCCAACATGGATTTTGGCCAGGGAGAGGTTTGCTAATGTTTCTTGCCTCAGGCTGGCTGAAAAGCCTCTGCTGGGGAGAGGGACTGGGTGACACCCAGGGTTTTCATGCAGCGCTCGCCAGCTCTGGGTCACCAGCTCGAAGCTGGGCAGGCTTGGCCACCACCATCACCATCACCATCACCTAGGCTGCTAGGCCTTTGGTGATCCCTGGAAAAGAGGTGCTGGGCTTGATCAGGCTTCTGGTGGGCATGTACCAACATCCTAGGGAGTCTCTCTGAAGTACCCCAGCAGCGAGCCAAGGGCTGAAGACAGCTCCATCCCTAGAACCAGCCCTGAGGAGCAGAGAAGCATCCCTGCTCCCTGGACAGACAAGCTGCAGTCTTCTCCAGCACTCCCAAGCCAGAGCCTGTTGCCACCTTAAGCTGCCGAGATGTGCTGCAGCAAACCTGCACAATTTGTAACACTCATTTTCTTCATTCACAGTGGGATTATTGCTTCCCACCTCCAGACCTACTGGGCAGGGATGCTCAGATCCTCTCAGAGAGCTGTTGGCTCCACTGCATTTTCCCAGCCATAACCCCAGGGCAATTCCAGGCGGGAGCTGGCTGTGAAGCACCTGCTCCGCTGCTCGGTGACCCGACTCATCTGTTCCACCATGGCCAACCAGCGACATGGCTGCCAGTCGTGCTCCCAGGGCCTCTCATTGTCCCAGCCAGGGCCGCCTGCCTCCCCCCAACACTTGAAAGCTCTTTAGTGTTTTCTTTTCATCAACGGGAGCCCTGCTCTCTGCTCTCCCTGGCCCGCTGCACTAATTGGAACAGGCTGGGCAGGCGTGGGGGCTTCACCGGGGAAGTATTTTAATGAGGCTGGAGGGTGTCTGCACTGTTATCTGCTTCTTCTCAGAGCCTCTTGGCTGGGCTCCTGGGTAATTACAGCCCAGATTGCCGGGTAAACTCTCTGGCTTGCAAACCCTGGACCCCCACAGAGCACCACGCTCCGGCAGCCTCCTCAACGGGCTGCCCTTGGCTCTGGCACACTGCTCGGGGAGCCAGGGGACAGGGCTTTGCCTGGTGGTGAGCTCCCGAGAGGCTGAGCAACCTCGCTGTCCTCACTCCAGCAGCTCTGCCATGGCAAAGGGAGTCCCCCGGAGCAAGAGGTGATGGATCCGTTCACCCCAGCTGGCTGCTCATTCAGCCTCTCCCTGGAGACACGGGGTCAGCTCCAGACGGAGTTGAGGACGAAGGCACATCTGTCAGGGGTTGTGGCAGGTCAGTCACTGGTTGGCTGACGTAGCTTTTGTGTGAAGGGAACCAGGGCCACTGTAGGCAGCAGCATGCTCCAAGGGAGAGAGTTCTCTTCTTTGCAACCATTTAAGTGCCTGGTCACAACAGGGACAACTCAGCCCAACCTGTGGTCACAAGTGGAGATACCTCCTCACAGCATGGCTCCCTGTGACAGTATCCCCACCTGGCCAGCAAACACCACCATGTACCATGCCCAAAGCACTGCTTCAGGGCATATCCTTCGTGTCCAACCCCTAGTTCACATGAAGGTCTCTCGGTCCTCCATCTACTTATCTGCTCAGCATCCCACTGTGGAAGGCCACTACGGCTGCCATTATTCTGGTGTGGACCTGAGGCACAGATGACCTAAGTGGCCTGCCCATGGCCATGGGAACCAAAACAGGGCAGGGACTGACCCCCAGATCTCCCCCCCTTCCTCCAAACAGCAGATCATCCTCCTACAGCACAGACCAGAGCTTTGAGAAAGCTCAGCACTGAGCCTGGCTCCACCACTGCCCACGCACAAGCAAGCACGTAGTAGCATGGTATGGCAGCACTGTCACCACCTGCCTGTGTGGGACCATGCACCGTGGGAAGCCCAGCTCTTCTCCAAGTGGACAATGGGCAGATTGAAACCGAAAGGTTTGCTGTTTCGTTTGGGTTTTTTTGTTGTGTTTTTTTTTTTTTTCCCCCATGCTACGAAGTGCTCCAGCCAAATGAGCTGACATCAGTGATCTCCTCCTGGAAAAACAGGGAAATCAACCTGAACTGGACGGTGGGAGCAGCAGAGTGGTTCCTGCACACAATAAACGGCAGCTTGCCAGCGCACGAGACAAAAACAATGACCCCACATGGCTTGTGAATGGCATTGTTTTAGGGAAAACCATATCCTGGGCAGGCTCCCAAGTCAACTGGGGGATGACGTTAGTCACAAATGCCCTCCGTGCCGTACCATCCCGCTGGCAGAGCTGGGCTGTGCCAGCCTGGAGCATACACGTGGCATGTCTGCAGGCACAGCCGAGCCAGGGGTGGATCAAGGGGTGTGCGGGGCCATTGAGTATGGAGATGGCAGAGCCCAAATTTCCTATAGTGCCCACATCACATCGGGGCATAATAAAGGCTTACCCCTGCCAGCAATATGAAGTGATCCCTCTTGGGTATCACTAAATCACTGTTATTCCTTGGCATCTAGCTATAAGTAGATGTTGGGTTTTTATGGCTGTGATTTGGAAGAATCTAGTCTTTAGGGAGGCAGAACGATCTGTCCCCTGCACTGGGAGCCCAGCTCTCCAACCTTGCACTGGTCATTTTTGCCTCTCGGTGCTCCAGTTTCCCTGGGCAAAAGAGTCAGAAGCGGCAGAGCCATCTCCTGTGAGCTGGGCAGAAGTGAGAAGTAGGTGGGGAGGGGATGGGTGGCTCTCAGGGTCCAGATGGGACCAAAGCTGGAGACCTGGCAGAACAAGTAATGCTGTTTTCTCCCTCTTTCCTGTTGCAGCCTGTCCTCTGCAGGAGCTCCTTGCCAACCTGAGCAGAGGGGGGCTCCTCAAAGAGGGCAGGTGAGGCTGCCCCCCTTCCCCATCCAAAAGCTATTCCCAGCTGCCCCCTGGGCCAGGAGGTTACTCAGCTGACAGATCACCCTGTCTTTGCTTTCAACACCAGGTTGGCAATTGCACAAGCGAGTGCCTGTAAAGACCTAATTACCCCGTGCTCTCGAAGCCGCCTCTCGCTGTGATCCCAGCTGGAGCAGGGATAGACCAAACTTGGAGGAAGAGGCAGCTCCAAGAGTCCAGGAGCCAAGGTTTACAATAAATCTTCATCCTTGCTATAAACAGCCCCTGAGAGGGTGTCACAGAGCCCAGCAGGGAGCAAGGCAGCCAGAAACCCTGGCCGGCGATAACATCTGCCAGCCCTGCTGGCTCAAGGGCTTGGTTTGGCAAAGAGCATCGTTAGCAGCGAGTCCTGCCGAGGACCCCGGGCTCAGCTCCACTCCCTCTGCTTGAGCTCGGTGCTGCTGGATGCCACTCTTGGCAGCCCCGCAGCCTGGCATCGCCTCTTGCCCAGGGAGATGGCTCAGAGTGTGGCACCCCCTCTCCCTCCGGCCTCCGTGCCCAAGCGCCTTGGTATTTGGGAGAACACAACTCACACCCTTGGGGGTTTCCTGTTTAAAACTCAAGGAAGCAGAGCAAATGATTCCTGTCTTGCATCCTTGTGGAATTTGGTGAGATTAGATTAGGGATGAATTCTTCCCATATTTCTTATAGAGCTGATATCTCTGCCCTGACTTTCCGATTGACTTCCCCATCCCTGGCTCATAAATCACAAGGGTGTTTGTGTCTCTCTCGCTTTCGATACCATTAACTCCACAGGAGAAATCCATACGTTACAGCAACCCGTCATGTTGAGTCGGTGACCCGTGGGGGCTGCCAGACCCCCCCCCACCCCCCTCCCTTTGGAGGCTATGCGAGGCCCGGCTGCTGGAAAGCTGGGACACGCTCCACTTGGCAAAGAGAAAGCTCCCCGTGGCTTGCTCACGGGTCGCGTGGCCGGCATGTGTGCGGGATGGCTGCGGTTCTCCCAGCAATTCTCCTGCAGCGCTTTCCCCTCTTCCCTTAGGCACGAGGCTGCATCGAAAAATGCTGGTTTCCAGCCAAAAATTGTCATGCCGGTGCTCGGCAGATGGATTAACGCAGTGGCTCCTTACGGGCAACAAACTGCTTAACTCAGCACAGCCATGGCCACAAAGCCCAGCTACACCCTGCCCATTCCTCCTGGAGATCTCCATCCCTCAGCCCCAGCTGCCCCACGCTTTCAGGGGCTGTAATTCACACCAGAGGGGGTCTTATTTCAAGAACAGGAAAAATTAACCCTCTTTGCCCTCATTTAAGTTTCATCAAGTGCTTTGTTGTTTGTTTCTAGACGTAAGCAAACATTTAGCCTTCTCCCTCCCTCCCTCCCTCCCTCCCTCCCCCTGAGTCTCACAACCCCATCCCACTGAAAACTCCACGCATGGCTCTCAGGATGCTGGGGGTGTGTAAGGCTCCCCACTCCCGGCCATGCATCCCCAGGCTCTGCAATGCTTCCAAAGCAGAAGGATCATTACTTAAAGGACTCCTTTGGAGAGCACCCGGCATTGTTCAGGCTCTGCTTCTTCAGCCTCCCTCTCTGCAATGCCTCAGCTCTCAGAAACCTCGGGATGTACAGGCAGAAAAGAAACAGTTTCCCTGTCCTGACAGATTTCCCAAAGACCAAGCAGGGGATGATTCACCCCAGGGACCGGGGAGGCTCTTTTTTCTCCTTGGACCAAGGCGGTCAGAACTCCTTAGAGGCAAATGATTGACTTTTTTATGTGGGGGAGCGGGGGAAATCTGCCAAAGCTGTCTTTGAGCAGTGGAAAAGTCCCCAGCACATGCAAGGCATTTATTGACAATCTGTCCAATGCGGGATTTCGGGCTGTTTAACCTTAGGGGAGCAGAGCATCTAAGTCAAGAAACTCCAGAAGAAGCCACTCTGGAGACAGAGAGCTTTACCGTAGCAATGAAATAATAAACCCTCCTAGAATCCAAGTTAAGGCATGAATAGATGTAACCATAAAGGATTATTACCACAAACTTATCGCGGAAAACCGGGGGGCAGGATAAGCTCCACTCTCTGTAGGAGCTGGGAAAAGTCACGGGTGGGTTGTTCCACACAGAGATACAAAATGCCAGGAAGCAGACCCTCAAAGCAGCCAAGACCTGGTTCAGCCTCTGGGAGCTGAGCAGCTCCCACCGGGAATGCTGGTCCAGTTGCCCTCCCGGGGAAAACCCCAAGGCAGCCGAGCCCAGCCTGGGCTGCCGGACTAATGAAGAAGAATTAAAATCATCTTTCGGGTACTCACCGGCCCGCGGGGTCCCAGCGGTGATGTCCTACCCTGCTGCCAGCCCCAGCGCCTCCAGCGCCTTGTCCCCAGCAAACCCAGAGCACCTGGAGGCCGAGGGCAGCAGGGAGGAGCCGGGGGGAGTGTGTGGGGGGGTTGGAAGCAGCCGGGGGCAGCCCCTTCATTCATTAAAAAAAAAAAAAATAAAACCAAAAAACCAAGCCCAGGCTGCCGGCAAACCCTCCGTCCCGCCGCTCCCGGTGTGTTGGGCCCGGCATCCGCGATCAGCAGTTGCCATCTAGCGGTATCATGGGCCAGGTTTGGGGGAAGTCATAGGGAAATCATCACAGAATCGCTTAGGTTGGAAGGGACCTCTAAGATCATCTAGTCCAACCATTAAAAAAACAACAAACCAAACCAAAACACGCCACCCCCCCACCCCCCCCCCACCCCCCCCGCTAAATCGTATCCCTGAGCACCATGTCAACTCGTCTCTTGAAGACCTCCAGGGATGGTGCCTCAACCACCTCCCTGGGCAGCCCATTCCAGTGCCTGGTAACCCTTTCAGTGAAGAAATATTTCCTAATGTCTAACCTGAACCTCCCCTGCAACTTGAGGCCATTTCCTCTTGTCCCATCGTCTATGACTTGGGAGAAGAGACTGACCCCCACCTCTCTGCAGCCTTCTGTCAGGTAGTTGTAGAGAGCGATAAGGTCTACCCTCAGTTTCCTCTTCCCCAGACTGAACACCCCCAGCTCCCTCAGCTTCTCCTCATAGGCTTGTGCTCCAGACCCCTCACCAGCTCCGTTGCCCTTCTCTGGACCCGCTCCAGCACCTCAATGTCTTTCTTGTGGTAGGGGGCCCAAATCTGGACACAGNNAGTGCCCAGTACAGGGGGACAATCACCTCTCAGGTCCTACTCACCACACTGTTCCTGACCTAGGCCAGGATGCTGTTGGTCTCCTTGGCCACCTGGGCACACTGCTGGCTCACATTCAGCCTGCTGTTTACCAACACCCCCAGTTCTTTTTCTGCTGGGCAGCTTTCTAGCCACTCTTCCTCAAATATTGGGATTTTTCTTGGAATGCTTCATTCCTGCAGCGGCGGGTAAAGCTAAGGGGGGTAGGATAGTGAAGGATCCCCAGGGCATGTCTCTCTTTTTTTTATTTCCCCCCTGTGAATCAGGAAACTGAAGTGCAGAGGACCTTCCTGCTGCTGCCTGGCAGCGGGATTCCGAAAGGAAAACTCTGGTCCACAAGCGAAATGCTCCACAAGAGCAAAATGTTATGGAAATAAATGGAAAATGTGTGAAAATAAAAATCTGTGAGGATTTGGGTTCTGGTGGCTGTGCACTGTCACGGCGCAGTGGGAGCAGAGAGGAGAAGCCGAGGACCCAATTTATAGAACTATACGTTTATAAGAGTTTCTTCGCTCCATACGAGGTCTGGTCTGGTCTGGTCTGAACGCCCATCAGTGGCTGGGGAGTGTGAGGTGTGTTCCTGGAGCACACTTGATTTGGTTTCATCTGAAAGGAATCCAGCTGACGTTCTCCCAAGCCTGAGCTCTCCAGAATTGCTCCAGGACACAATCCAAAGCGCAGTAAAGTGGGGAAAGGCAGGAGATCGGTTTCAAAATTGCACCCCTGAGCCAAATTACCGTCCTGGAGCAGGCACACCCCAACAGGGCTTTGGAGAAAGGGGACTTTGCTGCCTAACCACCCTATACCAGGAGAGCTGCTCAGCCCCTCTTCTAAGCCCCAGCAATTGGAAAGACCCACAGGAGCTGCCCAAGGTCCCAGTGGGGCCAGGGAGGATGTCAGGGCCCTGGGGACACTAACTAGCCTCACCTGGACCCTCACCTGATGCTCGTTGGGTTGAGGGCTCCATTTAAGCCCAGGCCTGGAACTTGAGCCCCCTTTCAAGTTGTACTGTGAGTAGGTCTGTGCTCTCCTGGATGGACTTCATCCTGATGTAGGCAGCTCCATCTCCCAGACAGAACTTGGAGCAATGGTACAGGCAGCTTTGGTACCAGCTTGCTAGTACCTATGTTGGGGTGATTCCTCTGCTCTTGCTGCTCCTGCTGGATGGGAATCCAAACCACCCCAACACAGGCACTCCAGCTCCTCAGGGTGATCCTTTCCTTCCCTGTGGATCAAGCCCAGCATAATGTGATGTGAAGCCAAGCAGTAGGAAGGCAGACAGATGTCCTCCAGCAGGGGAACTGCTCACCAAGGTGGATGGCAACAGCGGTGTTGACAAGGTGACAACTGAAGGTGGCTCCAGAGGGTGAGCTTTGGGCTGTTAGCCAGGTTTCTAGACCAGGCCATCTTTCCATTGTGTGGGATGGGGGGGGCTCTGTCCCCCCGGGGGGGGGTGATGCTCTTGTTCCCCAGCTTCCCTGCAGCTCAACCAAGCACTCTGCAGGGAGGCGAGGTGCGCTCTAACAGCTGGATGGGACCAGCCTCCTCCGGGGCACAAATGGGCTGAGCAACCCCTGCAGGGAGCAGAACCATGCTCCTGAAGGGGCTGAGAAGTGGTTTGGGCAGGACTGTGGGCAGTGGGGATGGTCCTTGTGTTACTGATTCACTTCTGCTTCCTGGGGACGGGGACAGCCCTCCGTGCCCCGAGCGAGAAGCAGATGCTGGGTACATGCCAGCACAATGGAGGGAAGTCACAGGTCTCCCCTCCAGGATGAGAAATGCTACGGGATCATACAATAGTTTGGGTTGGAAGGGACCTGTAAAGGTCACTGCCCTCGTTTGAGGGACAGAGGATTAATTTCTCTTTTAGTAATTTTACTTTTCAGTAAAGCCTCTTCTAACACTTGGGAAAACTGTACTTTTAGAAAACTCTAGTGTCTAAATTTTTGAAACTCTTTACTTTATAGCCAGCTCTGGGATGTGGGTTTCAAGGTCTCAGTGTGTTTGAGCCTTGCCAGGTGTGGGGGACGAGGAGAAGCGAGGCCCAGGCACTTGCCCCAAGCTGCCAACAGGACTGTCCCATACCATTAATGACCCTCTCTCCCTTGACGGCTGCCACCCTGAGAACTCCTTGCCCTGGTGACAGAGCCCTGAGCCCTTCCCTTCCTCCTGAAGCCTTGGTGCTGGCAGTGTCCCATGGCTTCCTCCTGATGGAATGGGCTAAGGGTAATCCTTAGGTAATCCTTTTTATTTTATATTGGCATAGGGATCAATACTGGTTCTTTAATGTTATTAATGTTAATTATGGAGTCTTGGTCTGTAAAATCTGTTTATATTTCAACCCTTGGATTCCCTTGGTTTTTCCCCAGTTCCCCTCCCCAGGTAGGGAGGGGTCATCGAGTGATAGAATAACTGTCTAAATGACAATAAACTGTTGTGGGTTCCTCAAACTGTTAACAGTCACCTGCTCCAAACCCCCTGCAAAGAGCAGAGACATCTTCAGCGAGGACAGGTCACTCAGAGCCCCATCCAGCCTGACCTTGACTGGTCAGGGGGCCATCTACATGGGGCATCTACAGCCTCTCTGGGCAAGCTGGAGGTGTGTGTCCTCTCAGCTGCCCGTTGCTGTAGGGAAGCTTTTTTTGGTGGCATTAGTTCCCTGGGCCAGCACTGTGTTACTGAGGGTGAGGGCTGATGTTCTGGGTCAGCCTGGTGCCATCTCGTCCCGTTCCACCCCTTCCCCAGCAGCAGCCCGGCCAAACCATATCCCCTTCCACATGCACTGGCAAAAAAGATCCATTTAGAATTTGGACAAGGGCTGGTGTCTGTGCTTATCTCAGCTATTCCGGTCATTATGTGACTTACTATAATGTCATTCATCTTCCTCTGAATCTTTGTGCTGCTGGATGGAAGTCTATGGAAGGGCAGTTTCACAATGATTATACTTGTTGACATTTGAAAGCACAATGTCCCCAGTGCAAGGAAGGAAGAATAGAATGGCCTTTCTTGTATGTATATGGATAAATGCAGAAATATATAACTTACTCAAATCATGCCCCTAATTTAATGTAACAGCCTCCTCTGAACATTAATCTCCTGTACCTATTAAAGGCATCTTCCCATATTTAACTGGAGGCACATACAGATTTTTATTCCTGTTCTCTTTCATTTCAGATGAAGAGAATGCCTGTGGATTTGATTGAAAGACATATAAAAAAATATCTAATTGCAATGTATTTACTCCTGAAGATTTTACCAGTAGAAGAACTGTTGCTCATGCATCTTCTGCTTGTGGGTGTCCCGGTGCTTTTGGGGATGTCCTGGCACAGCTTTGTCTCAGTGGCACGTCCAGCTCTACCTGCACAGGTCATGTCCAGCAGTAGCTGAACTTGTTATATTTGGCAAGAAATTCCCAGGGTTTTTTTTTTTTAAGCACAGTGTCAGCTGAGTGTGGTACCAACCCCATTCTTGGAGCATCACATTTTGCCTCTTCTGGAGGTAAAAAGTGGAGTTTAATCCCACTGTTGGTGGAGTGGGTGTGCCTGATCAGGGAGATGTGACCACTTCTGGTCTCAGTCTCTGCGCCACCTCAGTAATGTGTATTTTGCTCTCCCAGGTCTCTGCTACAGGAGGAGAAGTCCCTCATCCCGTGTTCACTCTTCAACTGCCTCTGCATGCTCCAGAGCTGCTCTTCAGAATGGACTCTGGAGAGCACCACGACTGACACAAAGCTTGTTTTATTCATCCCAGAGCAGAAAAGTTGCTCCCACCTTGCAGAAGGACAGCTTCCCTCTGCCACCCCAGGGAGGAAGTTTTCCTGGCTGTGCTGAGGCCAAGAGAGGCAGCAGCAGCCCCCAGCCCCATCCTCCTTCCAGTTCCATCTCTTCTCTCCTTGAAGCAGCTACTGCTGCAGAGGGAAGCACGTTCAGTGGTTTCTTTCTCTCCCTCCCCCTTAAAAATTCTTCCCTCATCCCACCTTGCTGTTTTCTTCCTTCTGGAAAGCTCAGCTCCATCTCTTTACATCAATATGTTCCACTCACACGGTCCTGAATCACTGTTGTATCAATAGTAACATGAATCAATATTGGAAATCAAAGACTATCTACTTGCTTTTCATGGGCAGAGGGTGGGGAGGAAACAAGTGGCTCTTGCTCCAGAGACTCTGATGGTGGAATCAGTCTCCTACACACCAGCCTTTGTGGCTGATGGAACTCAGCTGGACCCCTCCCTGGGCAGGGTCCAAGGAGAAGTGTCTTGCCTAGGCCTCCCACCATCTTGGTGGTGGACCTAACCTCCTTTTTGGATCCCCCCAGACTGGCCAACATGCGGTTCATGGTTCCAGTTGCTTGTTCCCTAAAAACATCCCTGTGTTGAGCACAGGCTGGCATGGCATCACAGGCTGGCACAGCCTGGTTGCTGCCAGCAACCGTGTCCCAGGAGCAGTGTCCTTCCTTATCAGTACAGGCCATCCCTTCAAACCCTTGTTCTGCCTCTTCTGCCCCTGCCTCCTTGCACACACCCTTCCATTCGTACCGGTTACAGCTCAGCCCAGTTCTCCTCCTGTGAATGATGTCTCCGTGCCAATCAGCTGCTCCACCACAGGACTTACCTTGTGATCTCTTCCAACCCTCTTGTCAGGACCTTCTGATGAATTGAAAATAAATTGTAATCTTCAGTCATACCCATCACCACAGGATGGCACGCAAGGCAAAGTGAAGTACATGGCAACAGCACTAGCTCAATTGTGAAAAATCTTTGAAATATAAAATAATTACAAGATATAAAGGCAGTAGCTTTTGGTGACTGGCCCTTAAAAACATTAAAGATGATAAATAGTCAGGGTTTCTATATCACCACCTATGCTGCTGTTTTCATAAAAGAATACAATGTTTTCTGGCTTGGTGTGTCTTTTCAGTGCTTTTAACTTCTATTTATCTGTCCCTGTTTGTCAAAGACCTCATTCTGGTCAACTCACCCCAACCCTGGTGGAGGGCTCCTCCAGGTTCCCTAATCCTGGGTGTCCCCCGGCTGATGCCCAACATAGGCAGGCATCACACCTACGTATATATATGTACAGACCTCATATACGTGCACACATCCTCCGGGGAATACACTGAGACACCTGGGGGGTTACCTCAGGGAGGAGGAACGAAGCCAGGATCAAATGCAGGGACCACCTTGCTTTTCCACGCGTGGGACTGGGATCTTCTCTGCAGTCCAGGTGAGCAGGGTTTTCAAGTCACACACAGCACATCCCCTTGAAATCCCACATTTCTGTGAGGAACGTGGAATTGTTCCAACCCCTTCAGCCACGAGCAGTATTCCCGATTGCCCATCATCATTTACTGTGATCCTCAAAATAATGGAAGCCAACAAATCTAGTATTTCCACAGGTTAATATAACTAATGGGAGGTAGATCTACCTCCATGGTGAGAAGAAGAATTTCTCTTGATTGGAGACAGATGCACCCTGCGATTAGAGCTTTCTTTATTAATTTTTTTTTTTCCTTTTTTCACTGCAGTCTGTTCCTGCTCCTCTCTTGTCCCTGACTTGAGCCCTGGCAGTTGGCCCATCAGGAAAGTGCTGTGTTGCTTCTCCTTGCACACACGCACATCACGCCGGCAATGAGCGAGCAAGCGAGGGAAGGCAAAGCTAAGCCAAGGAACATACATTATTTAGCAAAGGTCCATCTGTCCCAAGGAAGCTGCTCTTACATTTGCCTGTTTTATAATCTCCTAATTAATTACGTATCATCAGTCGTTAACAGGTTTTCACCAAGATGGATGCACCCACTTAGGAAATTAACAAAATCAGAGGAAGGGCTGCTCCAGCTGGTGGTGGTAAAGGCTCCCTCTGACCTCCTTTGTGAGCGATGCTCTGTGGGTGCTCAGTTTTGGCACGAGTGGGTGCCCAGTACAGCCCATACAGCAGCTCCTGATCTGCTCCCAAACCCCCTGCTTCCCTCCAGCACTGCTGAAAATCACCTCCCATCGCAGTCACCCTTCTCTCCTGCCTTGCATGTGAATGATTCCAGGCTGGAGAGCAGCAGTTCGCTCCTCCAGACCTTGTTCCCTCCGAGGCAGCTCATCCCCAGGAGCCCATCGCCCTCCCCATGAGCCTGGGGCTCCTGTGGGGACCAAGCCCTGACCCGCTGCCCAGGCTGCAGATCTCCAGAACTGCCTCCTTCTGCACGTTTTTACAACTTCTTCACCCTCATCTGGATATTACTGGAAGAGGAGTGTAAAGGGTTGCCATGAGGCTCTAGTTTGGGATAATTCCTCACTATTTCCAGTGTAACAGAGCTATTGGGGTCCTGTGGGTCACTGTCATCACCCATAAGCCCATTAAAAGCACCATTATCACCATTACCCAGACCCTCCCAATCTATAGACCCAGACAAGCTGCTCCTTGGCAGCCTGTTGTGCATGGGGTCCCCCAGTGCCTTTTTTTTTTTAACACACAAGCATCAGAGTGACCCTTCCTCCACCCAAACTTCCACATGGTTTTCTCTAAACCAAGTTTCTTGAGCAGCTCCTCCCCCCTGGTTTGCACAGAGCCCCAGGCACAGTGTGGAGGGGCAGGAGGGGTCTCCTACAAACCCTTTTTAAATGATTCAGTTACCAGATGGCACACACATCCCCTACCCTCACACCCACCTACTCACCAGCACCCAACGGTCCTCCCCACTTCCACGCGCAGAACCAAGGACTGTGGTCAGAGAGCAATTCACCTCCCGCTTCTTTGTGTTGGAGACAAGGAAATGCAACTTGGACAGGTCTTCTGGTCCCCATAGAAGTTGTCAGGTAGCCCTTCAGCTCCACATCTTGATGTCTTCGGTTTCCTCATGTCTCCAGTCTTCCCTCCTTTGAGATATCTGAAGGTGATGTTGGGGCCTGCTCTCTGCTGGGCGATCAGGAAAGCAGTGGTGGGTGCCAGCTGGCACACTGTCTGCTCCCACTGGCCACCACCATCAGCACTATCCTTATCCTTACAGCTCAGCCACGCTCAGATTAGCCTTGTCACCCCCAGCCCCAGCCATGGTCACACACACACAAGCTTTTATCGTGCTTCAGCCAAACTGCCTGTCATGTGTCCCTGCCCAGAAGCTGCCTTTGCACCCCTGGGGTGGCTTTTCCTCTGACAAACACAGTCCCTTGTGGGCCCCTACACACTGGACCAGCATGGCCAAGTCCACCACGAGGATTTCCAACACCACTGCCACCAGATCTAGCCTTCCTCATGCTCTGTGATGGGAAAGGAAAGGTTCTGCCCTGGTTGGGAAGCCCAGATGACAGCCAGCAATAATTAGACCACCTTTAGCCATTGAGCTGTTGCTATTAATTGAACCAGTTGTCCTTTCTAATGCTCAGGATGAATCCCACAGGTTGCTCCTGCTCCTGAATTCCTCCCAGGCCTTGGGGCTGTCCCCTGCTGCCAGGTCACATCCAGACCCACGAGCACAGGGCACCAGGAGCACCTGAGCTGGCAGGGAATGCACTGCAGGATAATCTGTCCCATGTCCCAGCCCCACCAACATGGCCATAAGCCCCAGGGACCTCATCAACAGACAGCAAGACACGATGGGACTCTGTTCCAAAGCATCACATGCTTTTAAAACATGCCATTTTAGGCAAGAGACAAGCACTGACAAATTTTCAGTTTTATTAAAAAAAAACCTCTAGCAGCAAAACCTGTAACAATTCAAAAAAAAAAAAAAAAAAAGGCCAAACCCCCAAGAGAACATGACACAGAGAGAGACAGAGATGGAAGAGAGAGGGTTGGAGTTTTCTCCACCATTCACTCCAGTTCCTTATAGCGGGCAAACATCACCCTCCGGACAGCGTCGCGGTAGGTCTCGTTGGACTGTCTCTTGCTGGGCTTCCCCGGGGCACCCAGCCCAGGGCCTTTCTTCCGATTTTCCACCTGAAAACAGACACAGCTCATGTTAGTGATTTCTCCTCCTCGCCAGTAATGAAAAAGCTTCCCCCGGGGCTGCTTTGGGACAGCTGGCTGCTCCCCTGTGGATGGGGGAGAGGAGGGAAATCCAGTGCACCGCATTCCTCCAAAAGCACCTCATCAATGCTTATAAATACTTAAAGGGAGGGTGTCAGAAGGATGGGGCCAGTCTTTTTTCAGTGGTGCCCAGGAGGAAATTGGCACAAACTTGAATATAAGAAGCTCCACCTAAACATGAGGAGGAACTTCTTTGCTGTGAGGGTGGCAGAGTCCTGGAACAGGTTGCCCAGAGAGGTGGTGGAGTCTCCTTCTCTGGAGACATTCAAAACCCGCCTGGACAAGTTCCTGTGCAACCTGCTGTAGGTTGCTGTAGGTGGACTTGCTTTGGCAGGGGTTTTGGACTACATGACCTCCAGAGTTCCTTTCCAACCCCATGTGATTCTGTGAAAAGCTGTTCAGGAGAAACTACTGGCCCTTTGCAGGCAACAAAAACACAGCCACCAGATGCCTGGTGAGAATCCAACCACAGGGATCGGCTGCGGAGACCAACAGGAGCAGGCAGCCAGAAAGGGCAGTGCTGGCAGAGGAGAGGTGGCCATGAGTGAGTGAGGGTGGAAACAGCAAAGGAAGGTGCCAGCCAGAGAGCTCCTGGAGACCTGTCTGCAGCGAGCCTGTGTTTGCACAAGCTCAGCTGTTCTCTCCTCTCATAGAGTTCCTGTGGGCTCTGGTAGCTCACTTTGAATTTCAACCGGTTTTTAACGACTGGCTTTTGCAGCAGCATCTGAATTGTTCAGTAACACCTGCCCAGAGTTAGCCCAGGAGAGCAGGCCCAAGGCTGAAAGGTTCTCTTGCTTTGAAGTCTGACTTATCTGAATACCAGAGATGCGATCAATTAGGTCGAGAGATCGAAGTCCTGTGGGGCTTGAAGCGGGCACATGGCTTTGCATAGCTTGGAAATGGGGAAAAAAGCACATCTCCAGAGCTTTGCAATCAGCTCCCCCATCCAGTCCAGCCCAGGGGAGCCCTGATCAGAGGTCAGACCTCCCAGAATGCATCGCTGGAGCCAGCTCTTCCACAAAGCCCATTTTATGGCCACAGGAAGCTCTCCCCGAGAGCTGAGCAACAGCTGGGGCCGGTTCCTGCCTGAGGAGGGAATCTCACCTCCTGTGTGTGGGCTCAAGCAAACACACGTCACCAAGCCTCAAATATTTGCCTTCAAGTGACAGACTCGACCGCAAGCCCAATGTCGCAACGTGAGCGGCGCTGAGTCACCTGCCCCTCGGCGATGCACCGACACCACGGCAGGCGGGCGACAACCCTGCCACCACGAGGGCACGGTGCTGCCCACCTGCCCCGGGGCCACTTGTCAGATAAACCCTCTGCAGCAAATTAAGGTCCATCCTGTCCCAGAAGGCAGACCTACCCAGCCCTGCCTCTCCCTGAAGCCCTTTGCTGATGGAGACTCTGCTTCTCATCAGACCACGTACCCTGCTGTTCCCCTCCAAAGTCCAGAGGGGCAGCGAGAGCCTCAGGAGCAGAGCAGACAAACAGTGCCATGTGCCCTGTGGCTTTGGCCACGTTCACACACCACCCTGGAGGAGCACCACCTTTTCTCCCAGCTCACGTGGCTGCAAGAGCTGGGAGCTGGTGACCTGCTCAAACCCCAGCCTGGCTTTGGGCAGGTATTAATTTATCAGACGCTCACACCCTCCCTACTCACAGTTATTCTATTCTCAACCTCTCCAAATCCATATAAATTCTAACCTCTTTCCACTGCCAACATACTTGCAGCCCCTCCCAGCCTGCAAAGTTAATTAGCGCACAAATATTATTCCATCAAGTGGGCGCCGTGACTTGCAGTCTGACTCTATTCCGGCTGGAAACTCCCTCCAGCTGCCTCGGGAGACATTACCTGCAGCAAAACCTGGTGTGTTTTGAAAAGAAGGGAGGACTCACCTCCAGCGGTGATGCCGTGCCCTGCTGGTTGTGGCCAAAGCCTTTCTTCCACCCCGTGGACTGCAGCGTTCGGTTCCCTTTGTTGTTGCTGTCAATCCTCGGGTCATAGTCACTGAAAAAGAGAGAGAATCAACATCCAACACACGCCAGGGATTCTTAGCTCCACTAACAGCACGTGCGTTGCCATTCCAGCCTCTCCTGAGGGATACACCAAGCTGTCCAAGGAAACCAGCTCCATGGATTCCACGTGCGGGGCTCAGGCACCTTTGACCGCTTAACTCCTTGTCCCACCTCAGGGGAAAATACATCAGGTCACAGGAAATGAGCTCAGACTCCCAAAATATTTACAGGACAAGCAAGCCAGGAGCATTCTGTGTTTGCATTTCTTAACCTGAACTTTAGCAATAGCTAGAAAGTGAAGCCTGATCCCTGCTGCTCTGTTTGGTCTTTCTTTTCTCCCAGTGCTGTGGTCATTGAGCTCAACAGATGCAGTGTTGATTCAGACACCCTTTCCCCATCCTGGTCATTACTCATCCAATCCAAGACCATTAACCAAAACCCATAGTTTTGAAAACCGCTCAAAGCACAAAAATAGCTTCTTTCAGGCAAGGTCTACTTTCTAGCTGCTGCTGCTACTGCACACCCAAACTGCTTTAGTTTATCTGCAGCTATTCCAGGAAAACAGAGGAAGGAGAAAATGCGGATTTTTACAACTGCAAGACATGGAGGAAAGGTCTCCTTCTGAGGTGCTGTACCAGAAGAGAACAGGCAGATAACCAGTGTTGTCTCCAACACACGCCTAGCAGTTCCTCAGCCCACTGGAACATGCGAGCCTGCAGCAGGCAGGCCTTTTGAGAGCTCCGCACAGCACGCACTTTCTTCCTCCACCTACTCTTGAGCGAGATGGAAACAGCTCCTTGTGTTCCTCTGAGTCAGTGGAACAGATGAAACACAGCTTTGCTCTTTCTCTCGATGGCAAGATGCCAGGACAGGAGGACAGCAAGTGCCTGAAGGATGAGGTGGATGGGAATGGGCCC
>BJBW01011599.1:34992-53586 GCA_004320125.1 Scolopax mira
AGCTGTTACCTTTCTGAGTCTCGATCATATCTGAGGCGTTTCCTCTCCGGTGAATCCATCTGCTGGAATTTCTCCCTCCGATCGTTTCCTTTGTCTTTGTATCTCCCCTTCATAACAGAAAGAACAAAGTAAATATGGGAACTATGTTCCCCACTCCACAGGAGACTGCTCTGCAGCCAGGACCCATGAACCCTGAATATTTCTAGGACCCACAATCCACTTCTTCTGTCCTGATGCCATCTGTTGGGCTGACCCAGACCTGTGGTTGCAAGCCTTCCAGCTATGGCACCAGGTAGCTCTGCTACCTTCTGAACAACAGGCAGTTACAGCTCTCCCATTCCTGGTCAAGCAGCAGCAGCAGCTTACACACTGAAGCCATTTTAGATGGAAATTTGGGTTCCACATAGTCAGAAGCCCAGTACTGGCTTGCAGGCTAACAGAACCACAAACAGACCCTTCTGAGAGGAAGGAGACCTTCTCTTAGAGGTCACAGCACTACCTACAGTTTCCAAATGCAGAGTGTACCCACAGTTCAGACTCTCTGGGAGGCATTTGATGCCCAGGCTGCAGATACAGGTCCAAAAGTGGAGAGTCTGCCTGGGACCATCACCCCACTAACGCAGGACCACCACCAAAAGTCTGCTGACCACCACAGACCCACCTCACGCTCTCTCTTCTCCAAATATGCCAGTTCTTGCTCAGATCGTTTGATCTTCATATGTATCTCCAGGTTTTGCTAGAGAAAGAAGAAAACAGGAGCCAATGTCAGCTGAGGATACAAGGTGTCAGGGTCACTTGCTCCACCCGTAAGGAGTACAGGTAAAGCAGGACTTGCAGCCAGACCACCTGCTCCCCCACAGAGGCCAGGAGCCATCCTCTCCACAGTAAGGAAGGCAATCAGTCCTATTTTAACCTGCGTACGGTTTGGCCCGCCTAGAAGCAAGAGCTCAAAGGCAGCCCAGAACACGGGGAGGCATGTGCTAAGTTCTCACCGCCATCACACTCGTGTGTGCCAGCACCCCACTCTCCCCGAGCCTGAGCGATCTCGCTACAGCTTAAAAACTCACACCTTGACGTTATAGCACTCCCATGGCAGCAACAAGCAGCTCACACAATGCTCTGAGCAGCACTTTGATGGGAACTTGGCCTGCAACTGTGTCAAATTCAGCACAGCTCTTCCCACCCGTTTTCCCCTGCTGAGCGGAAGGCACCTTGCAACCCCCAACCCACCTTGTGCAGGTTGGAAAGCTGCTGGTGCTTGATGAGCACTTCTTTGTTGGGGAACTGCCTCCTGCAGAGCAAGCAGGCCAGCTTGTTCCAGTCGGTCAGCTTGTCGTCGCTGGCCTTGGCCTTCCTCAGCTGCTCCTCGCGCGGTGACGGCGGGTGGGGAGGCGGTGGCAGCCACTGCGCCTGTGGCTGCTCCTCCTCTTCCTCCTCCTCTTCGTTGTCGCTGTCTCCTCCATACTCTCCCAGAAGTCCTATCAGAGGGTTCACCACCTTGGGCTGAGGGAAGAAGCAGAGAAGTGTGACAATTCATAGCACCGAGCCTGCGGGGTTCTGCTTCCCCAACTAATCTCCCCCTGATTTCCATCTCCCTTCCAGCCCAAGATCCAGGGGAGCTGCATCCCAGCAGCACGGGCAGGGAATGGGAAGGAGCTGGGTGACCAACATTTAAACACGTCCTTCTGTTCTTTGGACAGGCCGTGCTTTGGTGCCAGGCTTTCCCAAACTGCTGCACGCCTAAGCAGAAAAAGCTGACCCAAGCAGCAGGGAGCTGCTATCAGTCACTTCCTCCAGCAATGGAGATGGGTGAGGCTCGGCCCAGAGGCAGCTGGAAGAGTTTTCTGACTGAGGACTCACAGCTTAAATGTAGATATTAAATTTCCCCCATGCTAGAAGCCCACAAACAAGCTCAGAGTTGTAAAACAAACCACCTTTGTCATTCCGTCTTCAATGATACCTCCTCCTGGCATGAGGAGCTGGCACCTTTGCCATCCAAGGTCAGGGTCAGGCTTTGGTGAGTGTCTCTATCCCTGCACCCAGACTCAAACAAGGCAAATCCCAATCTTATGGAGCCACTTACTGGGGCTGCACTCTCATCCTTCTTCACAGAGGGAGGTAATGGTTTTTTGAAGACATCTTCTGCAGAGAACTTCTCCTCTCCAGCCTCATTCTGAAACAATCAAGATGAGGTGATAAGATGGCCATAGCATAGACTTGGTGCACCCAACAGCTAAGCACCCATTTAAACAGGCCTCCAAGGAAACCAGGTAGAGGGCAGAAATGAGGTGGTGGTTTCCACAGAAGTCATTCTCATTCTGGGGAATTTATAGCTCTCCTGGAGCTAGGCCCTTGGTTTTTGGGAACAGCTGCAGCAGTTCATCACGCCATCCCAGCCTGCTCCACTCTCACTCTCTGCTGGACTGGGATACTGTCAGCAGCCACAGCCTCAGACCAGTGATGGAGCTGGGTCAGGGCCAGGTGACATTTGGATACCTCTGTGTGTGCACAAAGGACATGGAGACCAGGTGCAAAGCCATCCCCACAGCCAGGATGGGCACAGAGAAACCCACCGCTCCAGGAGAAGTTACAGCCCCACTTGCCTGAGTGATCAAACAAAGCACAAGTACTTCGTGGGGAGGGGAAAGGATGACACCACCAGCTTTCTCTGCTGTGTCTGTGGCACAACACATGGCTAGGTTCAACCAGCTTGCTGGTGTTTTCAGGATCTTCCTTACACTGAGACTGCAGTTCCCCAGCACTGCAGCAGGATGAGCCTGTGATGCTCAGTTGTGTGCTGACAGCACAAAGAGTAGGCTGGGGTGAAGCTTCACATCTACATGTTTTGCAGAGAACTGGCCTGAAGCCCTGGCCACACTCTAGTTTAGCAGTTCATTAGCTACTCACACTTGACTGAGGAAGAAAAATGCTACACAACATCTTACCAGGCCTGCACTCTCGTCCTTTTTCACAGAGGGAGGCAATGGCTTTTTGAAGACATCTTCTGTGAAGAACCTCTCCTCTCCAGGCTCATTCTGAAAAACCCAAGACTGTGCATTAGACCACCATCAGTGCAGGGGTCAGACAGTGCACACAGCAGCCAGGAAACTGCTTCTGAGCACCCACGGAAACCACACAGCCAGGGAAAACGATGGCAGGATTTCTCCTAGAGATTATTTCACCCTCCCTTCAGACAGCACCATGCTTCTCCTAGGTCAATACCCATGAAAGCAGGCAACCTCCATAGCAGATAAGACTCCTTGGCTAGCCTGGTACTAACATCAGGGACAATTACACTCTTCAGGTCCCAAATGCCCAGGGCTGGTCATGCCACAGCGCGTATCCAGGCTAACTGGCTAAGTGGAAAATAAAGTTTCCACTCTCCTGGCATTCCCCGGGTCAGTCAATATCATAGCATTCATGTTTTGGAAGACCCTGCTTCCCAGCACTCATGCTCAAACATCACTTTGGGCAGCTCAGAGACAGCGTTTGCTCACTGGGAGCAGCACTGAAGAGCGCTGCCCCAGGACTGGGGCTCTGGGAGGGACTACAGAGGAAGCCCTACACAGATTCCTATCTGCATTCCATCTCTGTTCACCTTTGCAACCTTCTTGCCTCATCTTCCTGCTGTGACGCTTGGAGGGGGCAGGAACTGCGGTTAGGGAAGAGCTGAGTCTCTGTTATCATCTGACTTGCTGTGTTTAAACATCTCTGTGATTTCTCTGTTGTCTCCGTTACAATCGCTGGGTGCTTTCAGCAGTGTGAGTGAACCGTGTGTCTCAATTACCTGGATGTTTCTGAATCCTTTACCATATGGAAGGGATGAGAAGCCCTCACTTAATGTCAGAAGAGAAAAATTTCAGGAACTTACTCCCACCTGGCCAGAAAACAACTATGTTCCTGGCCTGCTGCTGACCCCATGTATTTCATCGTTTTCTCTCACTGTCCCTCCCTCTTTCAATCCTCTACAAATTACTCTCTATTTTCCAACCTCTCTTACCTCATCCTCCTGGCCTCAGATCTCTGATCATTCTGACGCCTGGAGGGATTTACCTTAGCAGAAGTACTCTTCCCTTTCTCCTTTTTGTCCCTGCTGTCCCTGCTGTGTGGCTCCTTCCTTTCATTTGTCCGCTCTTGGCTCCCATGGCGCCGCCTTCTGCTCTCCGTAGGTGATGAGCAGGCTTCTCGGTCTATCGTGACCTCCCTCTGAAAGAGGCATTTGGAACAGACTTAGCTAAACTGCTGCAATCTTCTTACTGCCCTTATTTGGCTGGAGAGACCAGGACAGTAAGAAGGGACTGCAGAACTTTGCTGGAGCAGAAGAGAACCCACCACAGCCAGATCATCAGAGTGCTACCTTGCTCACCCAGAACATGGATATCTCTGGGATCATGAAAACAAGATGGTAGTCCCAGAGAACCTCTGCTGATAGCTCTTTTTTGGTATCTTTGTAACCATTTCTGGCTGGGGTCAGGAGCAAAGAGACCACCAATGAAAACAGAGCTCTGCTGTCCATCTTTTAATACAGAGTCACATATCACGTCTTCAGTAAAATCTAGCAAGGATGCTCTGCCTTTAAGCTTGTTCAATGAGGAGGAGATCAAAATCCTCCAAAGGCAGAGCTTTGGAAGCCAAAGCAGCAGTGACTGGTTCAAATAACAGTTAATGGGTTCCTAGCTCCTCATTAAGTCAATATTTTGGAACATGCATCCCTTTTATACAGGTCAGAGGACTGAGTGAGAGAAATAAACTCCTCTGTCCTATGCCAGCCTGTCTTCAGGATCCAGCTGCCAACTCTCTCCGGAGAAGGGCAGTTTGTAAGAATGTACTAGGTGTAAAGCTCCCTCCCCATGCACCCACCTGAGTCCTGGGGTCATAGTATGTCCCAGCTATGGGATCGTAGTAATTCCCAGTTTCAGGATCGTAGATATATGTGGACACATCTGATGGAGCTGAACAGAGAGACAAGAGTTAACACCAGAATCTTCCAATGGCAGAACTTGCCTTTTACTACAAAATCACAAGCAAATATTACACTGGTGAAAGGAGCCAGAGGGGAAAGAGTAACTTTTCTCTCCTGGCCAGAGAGGTACAAGTATCCTCACATTACTTGACTTCCATCTTTTCTTTAAAGAGTAAGAAGGGAGACAGCTTTTCACAATTCTTCTGTTTTAGGACTCTGGCAAAACTTCCACATCAAAACACATTTACAGGGGCTGTGCTGAGATCACCAGACCACAACACTGGACCAGACAAAGACACGAAATACAGTAATTTCCCTAAGAATGGGGTAATGAAGACCAGGCTCCGTGTCCACCCACCCCTGTGAACAAGGAAGAGCTGTGCTCTTTCAAACAGTCTGCTGTTTAAAGTGATGACGCTCCCCACATCCCTTCCTTCCGCCGCCCCGTGGGCACATGAGAGCTCCCAACCAGACAGGGGAGCAAACTGTTTCTACAGGAAAAGCCAAAGGCCTTAAGGGTAGGCCAATAACGTGAAGAATGCTTCTCATTTCCAAAGTCTTATTAGTCAGAGCTCAGCGGTACTACATATAAGTTAGAAAAACAATCAGGAGTGTTCTTCCAGCTACTGGCACTCTGCTGCAGAGTGTGTTTGCTTGTCTCATCTAGTAATTGCCAGGCTGATTTTATCTCCTCAGCTTACCACAACAAGGGACAGCATGCAGTAAGTTTCCTTTATCTGCATGTAGTTTTGCACAGTAAGAGTAGGGAGAAACACATCATCAGAGAGGAAAATGTGACTAAACAAAGTTGGCAATGGAATTCAGAAGTGGGTGTAGCAAACAAACCTACTCTTAGCCTTTAAAAATATTTTTGGGCTGATTTCTACATGTCAGTGCCCTTTTAAGGAAGAAAAGTCTCCACAGTAGGAGTGAGGCAGAGTTTAACTTACACTGTGCTCTGGTGCGTCTCTGCGATTCGTTGCCCCTCCTGTCTCTCATGCCCCTTCTGCCCTGGAGTAAGGGAAGAACATAAACAGATCAGAGAGTCTTTGACAAACATCATATTGCTTCTCCTCCCTCTCAAAAGCCCAAATTTCAGGAAAACAGCTCATTTAGCTACCCTAAATAGAGCACAAACAGAGATAGCTTTTCTTCTACAGAGCAACAGACGGTGCTGCAAAGCAGGAGACCTCTGTAGCTTCCATGAATCTTAAAATCAGGTGCTCATGGCAATCCAAAGCCTCCAGCCCATTCAGTATGGCCCTGTAGAGCCCTGTAGTCTAGTAACAAGCACTAGAGAAGATTCACTCTCAGTCATCAATTAAGTCACTCTGTGAAAGCGTGGTATAGAGTAATCCATCCCAGAACTCCCTCAAGCAGCGTCTTCACTCCGACTTGCACGCCCGTGCAGATTGTAAACACAGTCCTGTGGGCACAGCAGCAGCAAAGAGAACACTTGGGCATCATCATCCCATCTTCAAACACGTTGACCTCTCAGAAGCCCAAAGGGAAAAAGCCAAACAAAGTCAGGCCTATCAGCACCAGTGCTCCCTCCCTTTCTGGTGATCTGCAGGGTAGCTATGTAGACCTACCTGTCCATAGTAGGAATTGTCACCGTGATCCCCATAGTCATTCCTGCTGAGATAAAGGTTACAGGTTAATGGCAGCCTGGCTGAAGCTGATCAAAATGATCAGCAGGACCAACTAAGGCAGAAAGACCATCTTCACTGGTCCATCCCAGGAGACAGAGAGACTTTGCAGAGAGACTCTGCTGTTGTTACAAAGAAGAATCTCTCCAATTGCTTTTTTAAAAGCTGAACCCATTGATTCTCTCACAGTGGGATTTGATGGCTGGACAACAACAGGCCAAGCAATATGATGGTTATTCCCACACTGCTCAATCACTGAAGTTTCTTCTAGATCTGATGCCTTCAGCTCTCCAACATATTTTTAGGTTGTAGAAACATCTGTGCTAATTCATGTGCCAACCTTTAAGCACTCGGTCTGACAACACAGCTCCAGCTTTGCAGCACATCACCCAAAGGACAACCCTACTGCCTCATCTGTCTGTACCTTCTCCTCCCTGTAGCAAGATTCACTTCCACTGTACGTCCATCAATGCAGATAGGGGGATCCAGATTCTGCAGTATCTTGAGCAACCTCAGCGCCTCCTGTAAAAGGAAAGGAGAATTTCACACCCATAAGAAAGAAACATAAGCCTGTTTCCCAAATCCAATCTGCCTGAAAGGAAGGCTTTCTGCTTATGTCATGATCATAGTAGGAAAGGAAACACAACTATTCTGTCTAAATACCAGTGAAAGGTATTTAGGATGTGACAAAAAGGATACATGCAGGTTTCTCTGCTTGTCCTATGACTGTTTTCAGTGGCCAGTGAGGGACTGTCATAAGCTGCTGCTGCCCCAAAGAGTTTTGGTGAACTCCCTTCTGGACTAATGACAAAGCACAGATATGGAGTCACACAGAACCAGAAAATGTGAACCCTCCAATACGGGACTGCTATTAATTAAGATTCTTGCCTTCTGCAGAAAGAAATCATTGAATGCAAATTACCTGCAAACAAAATATTGTGCAAGAGATGTTCAAGCTTAGGAAGGTCTACAAAGAAATATACTGAGGCAAGAAATTCACTTAAGCATCACAGCTTGTGATAGCAGACTGGCCCCTAAAGCCAGAGAGCAGTATCTGTACTAGATATTCCCTATACCCAGCCAGGCAACAGAAGACAGGACTCAATCCAGGACAGCTACCTCAGAAATACAACAATTTCTTAGATTTCTGTGGTTTCTCTACTTCTACAGATGCCAACAGGGGGAGCATGTGAAACTACTTACGGCATGTGAATCCAGTTCGATGAAGCCATAGGTCTGCCCCATCCGTCCAGCCTTGTTCTTCATGATGCGCACGCTGGATGTGGAGAGACGCACGTAGGGGGCCAGGAGCCCCACGATCACTTCTGGTGGGGTGAATCGAGTAATACGCTTCAGCATAATCGCTGCCAAGCACCACGAGGGAGGTGGCCAGGAAAACAAAAGGCAGTAAAAAAAAAAAGATCATTCAGATGCAAGTTTATTGTGACAAGAAGTCACAAGTAAAGTCACAAGACGACAAGTAAAACTAAACCCACTCAAAGCAGCAGCATGGCTTCTTCTGGGTGAGTCTGGAAGCCATCATTTTTATTAACTCTCCTCTTTGCAAGATGCTCAGAGTACTGCCTCCAACTGCTAACCTTTCCTTCCCGAAAAAAGAGCAGAATATAAGGGCCCTCCTCAGAGGATCTCAGCCCAGGGTAACTTCTGGCCAAAGAGACTTCTGCTGCTGTGCTAAGCTAACTGTAACATCCTGAAGCCAGCTTGCCCTGAATTAACTTTCCTAAAGGCAATTTGCCAGCACCCTTTGGAGCTGTACAGCCCATCGTTACTTGATGTCACAATTTGCACAACATGGAAGCAGCCTCCAGAAGTTTTAGTGAAATGCTGCCCTTTCAGCAGATGGCCTCACGGAGAGCAAGCAAGAGGAATCCAAAATTGGGCCCTGTGCTACTCACTTCTGCTTCCTCCACCATCCTGTGGTGTGGTTTCCTCAGCTTCTCTCTGGGAAGGCAGCTCCTGGTGCCGGTCCATGTCCCTTCTTTTCTCCTGTGAGGGTCGCCGCTCTCTCCCTTCATCCCTCTTCCTTGGCTCCTGTTCTTGAGGCTGGCACTCCTGCTGTGGAGCAGGAACCGAGGGCTGGAGAGGCTGCTTGGGAGATCCTGGTTGTCCTGATAACTCTTGCTCAGGTTTCTCGAGCTTTGCCTCTGCTGTTAGAGAGGAGAAACAGACTGGTTCCATATACAGTGTTTCAGCCTGTATTTTTTTCTGCTATTTTTTGGCCACCGCTGTTCTGCCCTTTGTATATTCCATATTTTAACCTGTCTTCCAGGCTGTGTAAAGAGCAAGCTAGGTACAGTTCATCCTTCTATTACCTGACCTTCCTGTCAGAGAGACAAACTTTTCTGGTCTGCTTTTAGGACTGGCTCTTGTCTGGACAAAAGTGAATTGGAGATGGTTTTGAATATGTTCCACCCATGTCCAGGACAATCTACTTGTCAGACAATTTCACTTGGCAGTGAAATCCTTACTATGCCTGATGTATTCTTGAACACCCATAGCTGAGCAATATTATCTAGTAACTCTCTATGCTGGAGGAAAACTGGGTGCAGACCCCTGTGATCACTGAGTGAGATGCATCATAATATATTCACTGATTGTATCGCAGATGAGGCAGATATTGCATGGAAATACCCTGCCCCCAGCCTAGCTATGCAATACAGAGAAGATAAATCCCATCAAGCTGCTGTGCTCTGAAGCATCTGGCTTCACTTCAAAAGAAATCCATACCTGAGCTTCTAAAGCTGCTGAAAAGGGAAGCCAAAGCTGTGGGACTGCAAAGTCAGACATCACCAGCCCTGTGCCTGCTGCTGAAGCTTCTTCCCACGAAGAGAAAGAAATGAGAGTGCAACACTTGGCACGGTGAAGCTTCACCTTTAATGTCCCCCCCGAGCACTTCCCCACTCTCATACTGTTTGGGCAGTGAGCAGCATGGCAGAACACACACCAGTTTTGCAGGTAAATGTTGGGAAAGCTGCCTGCTGCCTTGCTTTGCTGTCAGCACAGCTCATCTCAGGCTCGTATGGATTTGTCTGTGGAGTTTTGGCTACGCTTCACCAGCAGAACCTCATGTCAAATTTGCATATGAAGCCAGTCTGCACGTGCAGCCGTGAAAACGACCCGTGCAAATCACACAGACATGAGCCCAGCCCCGGAGAAGGGGAGAGCAATTCTCTTACTGAATTCTTGCTCAGCTGATGCGTCCTCTCCCTCAGAACCACCTCTGGACTCTGGGCCTGCTCTGCTCCCTGTAAGAGAGGCACATTAACGTCCATTTTTCAAGACCATCGGTCACAAAGCACACAAGAACTCATGCAAAGCTGCAGTAACACCTGTATATGCCTGGAGGGTTGTTTTGTTTCACCCAGCAGTTAAAGGACAGTCATAGAGGGGTTACCTTATTACACATGTTCTCACAATCAACACCACCAGGACAACAGAAGCACACCCCACAATCTGATTCCACAGCATCTTAGAAGCCCTGTTTAATTTGCTCCTCAGCAGTTCTATTACATTCCACAGTTGTGTTGGGCCAGCTTAGGCAAATTTTGCCTTCATAAGGCCTATGGAGGAGCCACAAGGAAAGCAAGGAAAGCACAACCATGGCGACAGTGCTTCAGTAAATACCAAGTTCTGCATCAGCAGTTATTTTAATGCCCTTCTGTCTGGAGTGTACGAGTAAGAAATGCAAACCATCCAAAGTCTGCTCAAAGGTACAGTCAAAGCTTACAGAGTGCCTGGAATACCTGCTCGTCCCAAAGAAATCAAGGGAGCGTGTTTTGGCTCTCACACTCTCCCACCCAACAAAAGCAAAGGTGTTGGAAGGGTGAGGAGAAGCCCCTGGAGAAGCAGAACTCCTCTCCATCTCCACGCACTTCTTACAGTCAGCAAGGTGAGGTTGGCAATTCTAGTCCTGGATTCACTTCTAATCCTCCTAAAAGAGGAACACTAAAAACATGCAGCTGCATCTCCCAAGGAAGGTGGGCTGAGGGGAAGCCACCTCACCTACGGCCAGCAGCACTAGAGGACACACAGCCTGGTAGATTCCAGGCATGCAACATCTTCAGTGTGGACAGGGAAAAGCATCTGAATGAAGCCCTATTAATAACCCTCCTACACAGTGCTCAGCTAGTCCACCAAGAGGGATGCCACAGGGAAGCCAGAGGAGAACTTACTTGTCAGGGCAGATGAAACTTTTAACCAACCAAGCAGAGGGGACCAGATATACTCACCATCTCTTGGGAGCTTGCAATAGGAGCAGGAAGATCTGTAGCCCACAGTACACACCTTACACTGCAACGGAAGATGGACAGCGTGAGGAAGTCATGTTTTGAAGATAGTGGGTACAACCTACTCGAGAAGGCCAGACTCTGCAGTGCTTTCAGAAGCAACAGCCAGGGAAAAGTCACAGTGAGAGCCTGAGAGACTCTCTGAGAGATGGGTAATTGCAGCAGGAGCCATGGCTGGAATGGAAGGGAACCATGCCAGGCCCCACATTGCTAGCAACCCTGTTGTTCCAAAGTATCCTCTGTATTCTCTCCTAAAGCACTGACAAACTCCTTCTCTGAGCTAAACTATAGATACTAATGCAATGTGTTGCACAGGGAGAGTGAATGAAGAAGTGTCTGCAAAGCAAGAGGAAGACCTGCATAGGCTCAGATGGTTCTCCCACCCAGAGCCAACATGGAAAGAGCCAAGTGTCTCATTTTCACAGCTCTCTCCAAACACAGCATTCCTAACTTCCCATTCAAGCTCTTTGTAAATACATTGCTTCTCTTTCACGCTTTTTTTTTTTTCTTTTCTCTCTAACTCTAAAGCCCAGCAAATGTTCTGGGGCACGAGAAAGCTCTTTCAGGCCATGCAGGGACATACGCTCCAGCTGTTTCTCATTGTACTGAGAGCTGTTGTGAAACCTCCACCTGAAACTGCTGTCTCTACCTGATCTCTGGAGCATTTCAAGCACAGATGAGGCACTGAGCAACAGCTCTGCTGGCAACTGGGGTGCATCCAATTAACCTGGATGAGGGTCTTTTTAGCCCAGCGTGACCCAGTGGCCAAGGGGGCACTCTAACAAGAATGGATCCCTTCTCTCCCTGCTGTAACCCCTTGGTCAGCAGGGATGCCCTTGACTCTAGCACTCCCCCCTGAAAGCACCCCTTCCAGGAGAAGTGTGGGAAGGACACAGGAATAGAACTGACCCTCAGGCAACTGTGTCTCCCCAGAAATGGGCCAGTTCCAGTCTGTACTCGGACCCATTCCCGTGCTTCCTTCCCTGCTGCATTTACTACCCTCAAGTCCAGATCGCAGGTTCCTCTGTGAGACAGAGGGGTGGTTTGCAGTGTGATGCTGGTGAAAACTCTGGTGACCTGGGCAGTGAACCTTGCAATTACACGCATGGACTGGAGGAAAAGCCTGTTCCATTTGGGCTGGCAGAATCACGGTTTCATTTTGGTTTTTAAGGAGAAAGGCTTAACTACTTTCCCCACACATTGAAAGCGAAATCACTGCAGAGGGACAAAACTGCTTTGTGCATAAACCACTTCTATTTGTACCAAAGCAAGATGCACTCATAGGTGGCACCAAAAACAAGGCAGGGAAACCTACACAAGTTTAGAAGAGGCAAGAGCTTCGGGACAGATATTACTCTTAAGGATCTTAATCATAGAATGATAGAATCTTTGGCCACTGAGCAGATATCTAACATTCCTCTCTGCTGCCAGTGCTGTGAGAGCCAGCAGGGGAAGCACAACACCGCCCTGGGATCCCATACTTACACGTTTGCAGCGCCAGAACTCTGGGCACGGGGTGTACTCAAGGGTCACTTCTTTGCCACCGATGGTAAGAGTTCCCTGTTGAGACAAGGGGGTAAATGACGAACGTGCCCAGCACACACAGGTTACTCAGAGACAAAGAAAGGGGTTAAAAGCTCTGGTTTCCTAAAAGTTTTGCAAGTGATACAGGGTGAAAGGGGGAGAAAGTCTCCCAGTTCAGTTAGCTGGAGCTCTGCCATGGAAGTGGAAGGGAAACTGCCTGTGCCCTGCTCTAGCACGGGGCTACGAAGCTGTGTGTTAGCTCCAGAGGAACTAGGCAGAAGAGGCTTTGCCACCTCCCAGGAAGAGCAGAGACAGAGTAAGCACAGCATGAGAGGGAAACTGCTTTAACCTGCTTTTGTCCACATGCCAGCAAGGGGCAGAGGGACAGCTTCCTTCGTACCAGCTGCCACCAGGCTGGCCTCAAGGCAGCTACTTCAGGAAGAACACAGGGGAAAAATGCCACCCAGGCGAGAGAATTTTCACACTTGGGTTAGTCTTCATGGCACTCATGAAAGCCTGGGTTTTCTCCAGAGAAATAGGCCAGTATGTGGCAAGGCTACTTGCTCTGCAGCTAGTCCTTGGTGGAGCTGGCCTCGAGCACCTGTGTGGCAGCAGCAGGACTCTGCTGCCTACAAAGACTCACTGCTTTCAGCTCCAGGCATCACACTTTGGAGACATCTCAGGAGCCTAAGAAATCCTCAAGCTTTTCTGAAATGCAGATGATTTAAGGGTGGAATGAAGTTGCAGGTAAAAGTTCCCAGCTCCTGCCTGGAGCAGTCTATAAAAGCAGTGAGTAGAAAGGATTCCTAGTGGTTGTCCTCTGCTGTGGACGACAGACCATACCTGGGCAAGCAGGATGCAGGCCCAGCCACAAATGCATGGACCCACAAGACATCTCGTGGGTCTGGAGGCACTGCCAGACCACGCAGCCTGTATTTCTCGATACCACAATATAAGACTTAGTGACATAATGAGACGCAGACCCAGGTCTCTCAAGTCCCAGGAGAGCAGTTGCTCTTCTGGCCCATTGCTGGATGGTACAGACAGATGTCAAGGAGCTCTAAATGGTCCCAAGCTATTCTGGGGACCTCTGGTGAGTCAGAAGCTTCCCAGGTACTCTGACCCAGTAGCCTAGTCACGTGAAAGCTCCCAGAGCAAACCATGAACATGAGAAAATAAGTTCCCAGAGTCATTATTCAGCAGTCACGATACTCCCATGCATACATTGCTGTGCAGAATGTGAGGGAGATGCTAGGGAATATATGAAGTAGGAAGGGAAGAGTTCATGGGAGGGAATCACCACTCAGCAGCAGTACAATAATCCTTTAACCCCTACGAAACAGCGAAGCAGAGAAAGCTGAAGACCACAGATACTGCCCTGTAAGTTTGGGTTCCACCACCTCCCTTTTGTCAGACTGCCTTTGGTGGACCAAGGCTGTCCTTTCCCACCAGGCCTGTATCTGTTGAACACTTCAGGGGTTTCCTTTCTGCCCCCGGTCCTGCATGGATTTGCCATTGCCTCACAGAAAGCTGAGCCGTTCCTGGACCCTGCAGAGGGCTGGTGTGTGCACCCAGAACACAGTGTGCTGCAACCTCAGGTGGAAGGACTCTCCAGGTCTACTCACACCATGGAATATTGCCCGTTTCACGTGTCCAGGAGAAGGTTGCACCTTCTTTAAGGCATGTGAGAAAGACAGGAAAGTGGAAATCAAAGCTGTCCCACTAGGACTGTTGGTCCCTCTGAGATGGGCATGCTCCCTCTCCCAGGCAGGTCACCCATCACACCACACACTCAAGAGATGGGCAGCAGCAGGAGAGCAGGCTAGAAATGCCCTTGTCTCTCTCAGGACACCCTAAGCCCAGGCAGGAAGAGAAGGCAGGGTGCACATCCTCCTGAGCAGAGCTGTGGCCACATCTGTCAGCCCAGGAGAGTCCCTGGACCCAGCAGCTCCTCAGTGGGCACTTCCAGCCCTGCCTGCGAGCTTGAGAAACAAGGACAACTAGATCTGAGGACACTTCCTCTGGTAGGACAGCGCATCAGAGACAGCTTCATCCTGCTACCAGCCATTGAACATAAAACTCACCAGAAAGCCTTCAGATTATTTTTGGTTTTATGGAAGATGGTTTTTAAGCACATGTGGTGCTGGTCTCTACTGCAAATTCAGTTCTCAGAGATTGCAGAAAGTGTCACTTGCATAATTACTCCCTAATTTCCTTAACACCCTGCTGATTGCCTGCTCACTTTTCCAACAGCTTATCTCTTACTGATTTCTTCTTGATAAAGTCGTTTTCAAGGTTGCAATCATCATTTAACACACCAAAATGAGTCCTTCATTTAGGACACACATTGTCAGGATTCACTGACTTTAAATTCCTCTTTCCCCCATTTTGTTCCTAGATTCCACCCCAAATATTTTCAGAATCTTTATTTCCTCTAGTCCCTGTCACTGCTTATTTCTTTTCATCTACATCTTCTTCCTTTTTCTCTGCAAAATGTTTGCATAATACTCCAATTTTCAGTTCCCTACTTTCAACTGAGCAGCTCTTTGTGACACCACAAAGATTTTCACAGAATTTCAGGGAACAGAGCTAGGGGAGGGAAAAAAATAAAGGTAAGCCCCAGGATATGCCACACGAACTCTCTGGTCCCCAGACTGTAAGAATCCCTTCCACATTCATACATTTTATCCTGGACCTCTCTCACCGATTCACCTGGTCAATGCCGTTAATTCTTCTCCTTGCAGATTTTCAACATCCTGTACTTCTAAGCAGTGTGGCCTTTTCTTTCTAAATCAGTAGGCTACTGAAATGTCTCTCTGGTCCTCCCAGTCAGGAACCTCCCCCTCAAAACCAGCAGTAAACACACAGTTGACTCACTAGAGAAGGGTTTAATAGGCAGCACAGCTCTGCAGCACTAGAACACCAAGCTCTCAGCCATGGAAATCCCTAGATTTCCAAGGGCACGAGCAGCTTCTATGTGCTGGGTTTTTTTCTGAATTGCCAAATTCATCAAAACAGAGCCTCAGGACTTCACTGCTGGGAGCGGTGTTTCAGGCAACTGATCGATATCTTTCCAACACAGTTATACATGTTTTTTCGCTTAGAGATCTGCTGGAGATGCAATACTGGATTTTAGTCTGATACAATTCAGTACAAGCCATTTCAGCTAAAGCTACTAAAAAAATCTGCATCTTCTGGAATAATAGGCGATGGCCGAGTACATAAATATTACTGCCAGTAGACTCTGATCAACTGAGCAATCCCATCGTGAGGGGTCTCAGAGAACGATGCCATAAAACCATGAAGCCTGTTTGCAGAAAGTAGCAACACCGCGAAGCCCTTCACTGAGTGGGGACAAAACCCACAAGTTACTTTAAGAAAGAGAAAGAAAAAGGGGAAATCCCCTTAGCCACGATATCCATGGGTGATGAAATCCTAAAAGCACTCAGGAGACCGTGTGTCAGCCAGGCACAAGGCTTCAGCAACGAAACTCCAGTTTTACTAGGACAGTTTCCAAAGGTCTTTGTCACCGAAGGCAGTTAAACCAGAAGCATTAAAAAAAATATCAGTAAGATCCAAGTGGATCCTAACTATATACAAAAAACCAGACCAAACTCCTACCGCATGCGATGTCCACTCATGAGGTCGGTTTAACTCATCTCTTGCTTAACCTCTTTGCAATTGCACCACTTTAGGAAGGAAGGAACTCGCCTCCTGCTCCCAACAGAGGTCCCATGGACAGGAGAAGTTGTGCAGGAAGGTGAGCACAGGTCACCTTCATCACACCTCCCAGGAAGCTTCTGAGAGGACCAGGAGACAGAGGGCTGCAGGTCAGGCCCGGCACAGGTTGCCCACTTTAGCTGCTCATCTCCCAATTAACATTTACAGTTGGCGTGCTGGTATTTTTCATGCTCGTTGACAGCCTTCTAATGATGCTGACTGGGGGATGAGGAGGGGAAGAACTTGCCAAAAAAGTATCTCTATGCTCTCCAAGACCGAGACGACAGAAGAATATAAATTGTCAATGTCAAACTTTTTGCTAACTGTTTCCCTGAAAAAAAATTTAGAGCACCCAAGAGTGACCTAGAAAAATTGAAATGCAGAGAGTTTTCGTAGCAGGGCACACTCCCTTGAATCAAACCAGGCTTCTGCTTTAACTGAATTTAGCCAAACGTTAAAAACTTCAGTAAAATCTCACTTTGGAAGCTTTTAACAGTGAGCTGACATCTCTTCAAGCTTCCCACCCCATGGGTCACGCTTCAGCAGCTACCACAGGGGCTGCCGAACTACATGGAGACAGGGATGTAGCAGCCAGTGCTGCTGTGGAAGGCTGTGGGGGAAGCTGGAGTCTGCTCCAGCTCCTCCAGTGGGATGGCAACCACATGCCACTGTCCCTTGTCACACGAAAGGCCGTGGGTACATGACTCAGGAGAATAGTCCCCAAGATGACACACTTGGAGCGGCGCAGATCATTTTTGGAACAGAACGGAGGCTCAGCTCCAGAGCCCCCAAATCCATGAGGATCAATAAGCCAAAGTTTCCTCCTTGGCTACAACCAGAGACTGGCAACCAAGGGAGGGCAGGAGGTGCCTGCACCACAAGCAAACCATATCCAGATCTCCTCCAGCAGCTGGCTCGTGCAGAACAGCAAGCACCACTTCAGCTAATTATTTCTTTACATTGTTCTTAGTTTGCTTAAATGGAAAAGATCCATGCCACGAACTGAAAAGTTCTGGTATCCTTCTTGCAGAAGACTGACATGGTTCCACAAGTTAAAAATGAACTGAAAATATCATTTGCAAACAGATATAAAATTGCATATGAAGATTATGATAAAAGAATGCTCATGGTAGCACAGCAAAGCAGTCACTTTAAAATACCAGAATTAACCTTGTTTCCATGATGTTAATTCAGCCCTCTTATGCATATTTACTATAATTAGGATGGTTATTCAAAATTCATTATACATCTGTCATTTAAAGATTATTTAAAGTGATTAATGACTGGTGTCTACTGCCTCGGGGAGGCTCAGATACTACCCCAGGAGGTAGCCCTGGGAATGCAGAGGGAGCCCACAGTCCCAGCAGCAGTTCCTAGACCAGCAAGCTCTCCCCATCCTCAGGGTATTTTCCAGTCCTGGCCTGCACATGCACTCACAGGGAGACAAGGGGGTTGACAGCAGAACTTGGGTTATCTAATTGTAACAGTAAATTAAGCTGCTTTCATGTTTTTCTTCTATCTGAGCACAGATTATAAATGCAAATATAACAACCCCAACCACGACACAATGTAAATTACATGCTGGCATCCTGTTTCTCTGGCATGGTTCTTGTCTCTGTAGAGAGGCCAGAGGAGAGATGGCAGGGATGATTCCTCCCTTAAGGAATTCATCTTCTGATAAAGCAGGCAGACGGGGCCAAACACCAAAGGTCCCTCTAACCCACACATCCCCACCTGCTCCAGGAATTCAGGAGGCAGCAGCTTCCCAGGACGGAGCAGAGGGCCAAGACCAAGGGAGCACCTGGGAGGATAAGAAACCAGCTGGATATATTTCAAAACAAGATCATCTCAGCCACAGAAACTGGCTTCTCATCCCGTATTTTCCATATGCTGAAGTTTTTATCTCCCAGCTCCTTGGCAGCTGCTGTACAAGGGACTCAGCCCTGCAGAGCAACAGGCAGTACATCTGCTTACCTTTGACAAAAAGCAGATGAGAAAAGCTGCGAACCCACAATCCATCTGTAATTAAACATTTAGAAAACAGAGCGCAACACAGAGAAATGAAGAGACAAGAGCAATGCAGCCTGCTGCCGGGTGTTGCAACAATCTGGCATTTCCTACAGGAACAGTAACTACAAGCAAATTCCTAATATAGTGGAACTTTCCCCGGGGCTCTCAGCCCCCTTCTCCAGCTCCCTAACCATTTGTGGCGCAAGGACTTCTTTTCACTGGCCTGATCTATCAATGTCCAGTGCTCTACTGCTGAGTAGCCAACAGCCAAAGCAGAAGATACCAGATAACACAGGGAAAAAGGACAGTCTGACAAGTGGTGGATCCCTGGGCGATGGTTCCACCACCCAATAGGTCCAAACAACCTTGCTGTGTATTATCATTACAGGTTCTCTATCAAGACTAACACTGAGATGAGTCT
>BJBW01011600.1:0-43553 GCA_004320125.1 Scolopax mira
TTCAAGAGGGACAGGGAGCTGCTGGAGAGAGTCCAGCGAAGGGCAACCAAGATGATTCAAGGATTGGAGCATCTCCCTTATGAGGAAAGGCTGAGAGAGCTGGGACTCTTTAGCCTGGAGAAGAGAAGGCTGAGGGGAGACCTTATTAACGCCTATAAGTATCTAAAGGGTGGTTTGAAGGAGGAGGGAGCCAGACTCTTTTCAAAGGTTGCCAGTGAGAGGATGAGGGGTGACGGGCACAGGTTGGAACACAGGAGGTTCCACTCAAATATGAGAAAAAACTGTTTCACAGTGAGGGTGCCAGAGCCCTGGAAGAGGCTGCCCAGGGAGGTGGTGGAGTCCCCTTCTTTGGAGATTTTCAAGAGCCGTCTGGATGCTCCTGAGTGACAGGCTCTGGCTCTGGGCAATCCTGCTTCAGCAGGGGAGTTGGATGAGATGATCTCTATTGTCCCTTCCAACTCTAAAAAATTCAGTGAAATTCAGTGAAATATTTGGCCGCGCCATTTGACTCGTGGTGGAGGGCCGGCAAACTCCACCCCGTGCTTTCTGTAGTGAGCCCAAGGATCCGCATGATGCCCTGACAAGCCTCTTAGGTTATGATTTATAAATTTTCTGCAGGGTTAATAATGTTGGATGCAGTGGGAAAAGGGTGCTGGCAAACGTGAGCAGTTCTAGCAGGAGTCGTGGAAAAGCATGTTCATCATGTCGGCACTTTGGAGGCCTGGAGAACTTGTGATGATGGGTTTCAGAAAAAGACTCAATAAACAGGAGAAGGGAGGCCTCTATAAACAACTGTGATGGAGGAAAGGGAGAGCAGCCCGATTTACTGAGGCTCTAGGTAGTGGTGACCTCGGTTGATCCAACTAGCAAAATTTAACCTTGAAGGACTACCTGATTCCAACCCCAGCTCCAAGAAACATCTCAGGTCTGTCAGAAATGGCGTGCCACAAACAGGCTGTCTTTGGGAAGCCGACTGTGCGAATTGAGCAGGGGCTGAATAACTCAGCAGTTCAGCAGCTGATACCACTGTTGGTCCTTGGAAAGGACAATTTGGCCTCAAGCTGGTGACCCTTAAGCAGCCAGCATTCCCATGGGCTGGTAGAGCTGCTCACCCCAGGGCTGGGCCAGGGCCATATACCTCTTGACCAGGGTGGATGGCTCGTGATCAGGACATCACTACAGCAAAGGACATCAAAATTGGCCAACTCTTCTCTGTGGTTGCTTCCAGACCTCTGCTCATCTATCTACCTTTGCAGCAATACCTGCTCTACAACATCTCTGCCTCTACATGATGCCCTCCACTGTCTTCTCCCCTCTCTTTTCTTGTACTCCTGAGAACCACAGCACCAATGATCAAGCCTTAGTTCCTGGGTGCTCTTCAAAAAAGCTCCTGCAGCCTTTACCCATAAAACCAAGCGCCTTCAACTACGCTTCACACCATCAGAGCATCGCACAGGCATTGAAGCAGCTGTTCCTCACAAGACAAATTCAAATTTGGCCAGCTTTATCAGTAGGGAAGGAAACTGAGGCAGAGAAGGATCGTGTTTGCCCAGTGCCAGGTGACCTCCTCCCATTAACCATCATTTCTTTAGACTGGGCTGGATGTGGAAGAGCTGAATCTCGGTTTTTTGATTGATACTGATTTTTTTTTTTTCTTTTTTTTTTTTTCCCCTCGGCAGAAATTTTACCCACCCAACGCAGCACGGAGATGCAATGAGATTTGTCCCAAGTGGCAGCCCCTCACACGCCAGGGCGGAGAGTTAGCACAACATCCATCGGCAGCGGAGCACGGGATCAGAGTTGGGGGGGGTGGGGGGGAGCTGAGAGGATGGGGAAGGGTTGGGGGGGGGTGCTGGGGACGAGGAGGGGGGACCACTTACATGGTAATGTTTCTGCACGGTTCTTTTGGATCATTATGCAGAGCTGTAGCACCAGTTGAGGGGCGCTCTCGAGGAAAGTTTCCAGGAGGCGCAACATATTTACGTCTGCATATTCGTACATCATAGCCCAGTAGAAACGCCGCTGGTGTTCCTTCCGCCTCTGGCTCTGGATCCCCAGGTACATAGTTCGGATATACCTGCAGGGAACAGGAGGAAAAGCCAAGTGTGAGACTCTGACATCCACCAAAACCCGAGGGGGGACAGGGCTGTACGGGCAGAGGGAGGCTGTACAGGTGAAAGAGAGTTCTGAAGTGTCTACACAGCTCCAACATCATCTCCTGCAACGTTTGGTATTGCAAGAGGGGGGAAACTTTACACTTGCACCACGCAAATGTGAAGCATGGGGGGTAGGAAGTGCTCGTGAAACACTTGCACAAGAAAACAGCTCCCTCACTTTGTTCTCATGATGAGAACAGGAGAAGCTACTTGACAAATGCTGGTCACGATACTTGACAGATCACCTAAGCCCCTTCAGCATTGTAGTTGGGAACTTCCCTTGTGTAGCCCAGAGAGTTGAGCTCATCATGTGGTTGGACTCGATGATCTCAGAGGTCCCTTCCAACCACGGAGATTCTGTGATTCTGATTTCATCCCAGGTGGAGCAATGAGACACCACCTTCACCTTCAGCATGTGTGATCCACAAACACAAAAGGCCACAGCTTGGCACCGGTCATCTATTAGAGACTTTGGATAACGTGGAGTAGAAGGAGGTGCCTCACACATAGAGAGGTACTGTTGTATTGCCTCTGTTTCCATACCATGTGTACAAGGGGACCTGCAAACCTCATTCCGGGGCCATGGCTTCCTTTCAGGGAACATTTGGCCAATCTTTGTAAACAGAGACAATCAAATCAGGGTAGCACAAGGTGCCCAGATGTCACAGGACTCATCGCATTTAACAAAGGAAGCATCTCCTAACGGGGTCCTTTCTAATGCTCGCTGACATTAATGATCTAATACTGAGCCTTTTTCCTTCTCATCCTGAGCAGTGACTGTAACCTTGTGCTCTGAAATTTGGGGAGGGAATCATTGTACCTGATGCTGACCCTGAAGTTGGTCATCTGAGCTAGTCAATGGAAAGAAATGTCCCCTCCTGGGACTGTTCATCTGTCCTGTCTCAGACGCCAGCACGACGGTGGACTGAAGTGCCTTCTGGAGGCTCTGGGAGGGGCTCACAGCACAAACTGGGGTTTTGCCAAAACGATTAGATCATTCCTCACCACTTGAGGCGAGAAAGCCCAGCAAGGAAGAGCGGGAGGGAAGGACATAAGCCTCGACAGCCTTTATATCTCCAAATTTCACCCAGGGACAGGGAGCTGGGAGGGAAGCAGAGGTAGCTCAGCAAGTCCTGCCCTTTCTCAAGCACCTTGTCCTTCCTTCCCGGTTGCAGTTCGCAAGCACAGAAGGCGAAAAATCCCAAAAGAAGATGCAAGGACACAAAAAAATGACGCAGGAAAGCCACCAGATGGGGCTCGGCACTCGAGAAAATGCTACGCCAGTCACATACGACACTGGTGACACTGGTGTGACAGCCCCAGCAGAGCCCGAGTGGGGTGGAAATGCCCGTGGAGCACCTGCTTTCTTATGGACACCAGCCCTTCTCCCACCCCCCCAACATACCCAAGGCCATCACCTGTACTTGGCATTTCCCTGAAAGCCCTCAGCCCCGGAATCTGCAGGATGACACAGGAATCCTGCCTTCTCCTCATGCGTGCAAGAAATTATGCTGGAAAGGCAAAGTGGGGAGAGTGACTCAAGGAGAAAGCAGGGAAAAGGAGAATGCAACTGTTTTTTACAATAACAGCTACAGAGGCTACCAAAAAACAAGGTGGTGATGCCCAGAAGGTGCTGCCCATGGGCAAAGACAGCACCACCTCTGCCAAAATCTTTCCAGAGAGATAGTCACCCAAATCATCTTGTTGTCTTGCATGGCCTCCCCTTTGCAGGAGCTCCCATTCCTATTAGTACATGAAACCTAAACTCCTCTTCTGAAGGTTAAACCACTAATTTATCATCATCCCAGCCTCCAACAAGGAGAATTTATTCATTTTCACCCTGCAGCAGTCCTTTACCAGTTTGCACACAGTTACCATGTAAACCTGCAGTCTTTTCTCCAGATAAAAACCCCTCAATTCTTTTCAGTCCCTTCTCACAGCTCACATTTGCTAATCCTCTACTCTTCCACGTTGTTGTCCCCACCAGCTGTCTCCAGTTTGGGGTTATTTTTAAGACTGTCTATTTTTCTGAGCGCTCTAGCCTGGCAGAACCAAACTCTAATGATGGCATTGAGTCACTAAAAAAGATTAAGAAGAAACTAATAGAAAGGCTGCCCTATCCCTGGAAGTGTTCAAGGCCAGGCTGGATGGGGCTTTGAGCAACCTGCTCTAGTGGGAGGTGTCCCTGCCCATGGCAGGGGGGTTGGAACTCAATCTTTAAGGTCCCTTCCAACTCAAACGATTTTATGATTCTGTGATTCTATATCACGTCCTGCAATGATTTCTCCTTCACCTCTAGGGATTCATCACCATCCACACAGTAATGCCCTGGTCTGTCTCCATCAATGGTCAGAACAACGTCAATGACAGTAACACCAAATTCCCTTGGCTGTTGAGCCCACAGCCTTTTGGGAAGGCCATCTCTATCATGTCCCTTCTAGAGGGGGAAACTGAGTAATGGATCACCAAAGAGGTTCTCCCAAATTCCCCCAAGATCCCAGATCTTTTGGTCCTGTCCCCATTCTCTAAGCAACAAACAACAAACATGTGAGAGGAATCATAGAATCATAGAAATGTTTGGGTGGGAAGGGACATTTAAAGGCCATCTAGTCCAACCCCCCTGCCATGAGCAGGAACATCTTCAACTAGATCAGGTTGCTCAGAGCCCAGTCCAACCTGACCTGGAATTTCTCCAGGGATGGGGCATCCACCTCCTCTCTGGGCAACCTGGGCCAGGGATTGACCATCCTTATTGTAAAAAATGTCCTTCTTGTATCTAGTCTGAATCTTCCCTCTTTTAGTTACAACCTATTACCCCTTGTCCTGTCACAACAGGTCCTGCTAAAAAGTTTGTTGCCATCATTCCTATGGACCCCCTTTAGATACTGAAAGGCCATGGTAAGGTCTTCCTTCTCCAGGCTGAACCCCCCCAACTCTCTCAGCCTGTCCTCCCAGCAGAGGGGCTCCAGCCCTCCCAGCAACTTCAGTCCATGCAAAAATATGGCGCTCTTTCTTTATTGTATTTTCAGACCCACATCTGGCAAAGAGAGGGAAGGGAAGACTAAACATCCATCCTCACTTGATGCCAGTGGATTGTGAGTTTTCAGCAGAGAAAGTGTGAGAGTCACTCTTTCTACCCAGTATTTTTTTCTACCCAGGCTTTCAACAACTAATAAATACCCGTCTAAATAATCAACACAAAATTTCACACAGCTGTAGCATTGGAAAGGCTTAATCCTATCTCTGAACGTGAAGGCACAACATTGGAGTAAGCAGTTTTATTCCCGTATCTCTGTTTCTTCCTTGTGGTATTTTATTTACTTGTTTGAGGGCTTTTTCCTGCCTTTACTAACACTGGTTAAGAGCAGACAAACTCTGAAGAAAAAAAAATAAAAATCAATGTCATTTCACCTGAAATTTGTCGTTCTCGGTCAAGCTGGTAGCAAACAGGATTCTATAATTAGACTTTCAAATCCATATTCAGGCCTGATCTTCAATCTTTAGCAACATGATGCTTCCTCTTATGTCAGTGAAAACCATTCACCGCTCTGTGCTTTTGAAAATCAGGCTAATTTATTTATTTAAGAGCTTAATTTTGGATACAGGAGCCTAACGTTGGGCTTTTTATTTTTTGAATGCTGGCTATTTTTATATACGAGTCTGTGCACTTGTGTGTACGCGTGTATTTTTAGTTCTAAGTCCCATCATGGCTGCAAGAGATAGAACTAATTTGGGGTTGGGAGGGGGATTCGAGGTTGATTTTCTTTAAATGCACAAAGGATTGGCTCTCCCCTCTGTTCTGGCTGGGTTCCCAGAATTCCTGTTGGTATAATTACCCTCACGCTTATTTACTACGTATGTCGCAGTAGCACACAAACTGCGCGGGGCAAAGTCACTGCTGCCAAAACACGTTTTCAAGGAGCCAAAGCTCTCAGCTCCAGAAACGTGGACAAATAACCTCTGGAGAGAGCCCCAGGAGGGAAAAGAGGAGATGCTCCTTTTGGAAAAGAGGTCCTCCCCCCTGTAAAAGACAACCCTACCCTAAACGCTATGGAAAAAGATTCTTCATGTGGATGACAGAGGCTGCTCAGCAAGGAATGTCCAGAGACAGGATTTTGGAGTCTATACCATTAAAACAAAGCAGACCAAAGACCAGCCGTTGTCCTTGGCCAGCTGGCATGACTCGACTCCACGCGGAGTCCATGCTAGTTGGTCTTGGCCAAAATTGCCAGAGACTGTGCCGACAATCTAACAGGGTGAACTATTACAGGATGACGCCTGGGCCTTGGCACTGTTCAATTTACAGAGGTGGCTCTGAATATCACCAGCAAAAAAGCGTAGGAGGATGCCTCAGGCAACAGACTGGCTTGAAATGAAGAGGATGCTGATGTGTTAGAGGGTTGCAGGAACCTGGAAAGGCTCATCAGCACAAGCCCTGGGCTACATTTTGGGGGAAGAAGAGTGCTAGTGGCCTGTCCCACACAACTACAAGATGACCAAGGTCAGGAATCTCTGGTTATATCTGCAAAGGTCAACAAATGACAGGGGTCTGATCACTTTTCCTGAGGACAATGGGTCAAGACTGACCACAGAAATTAACTCTCTCATTCTCCAAAACCAGGTAGCTGCTTTCATACTCAGTGTTGGGGATGATGTCTGGGCCCAATGGAGTCCTGAACCCTCCCCAGCTTATGATTACTTGGGAGAGTACTCATAAACCTTGACCAATCCAGTGATTATACTAACAATTCATCAGCATGATGAAGTTACAGTGCCCACTAGCAGACCTTTAAGTGGCCTAGTTTGTTAGTATAGGTATATGGAAGGATGGAAAAGTGTAGGATTTGGGGTACTCGGACCACTTCCAACAACTCCAGGTTGGGAAACTCTTCTTGACCAAGCACAGCCAAGTCTACTACTGCTTTCAGAGAAGGAAACCCAGGCTTGGAAAATGGGATGGCATGCTTGAGAAGGCAGAAACAGACCTCTAGGGACAGGAGGTGCTCAGAAAATTAACCCTGCTGAGTAAGTGTGAAGTTACATCTGCAGCACCTTACACACCCCTTTGGATGGGTAGGATTTATCAAGACCAGGAGGGCAATAACACTCTTCCCAGCATCTTGTTAACCACCTTGTCTTCTCTCTGGACAACCCTACTTTGCCATGGCACTGAAGGAGTGTGGTTATGTCCCAGGTGTTATGGTGTGGATGGACATCATCACCCTCACCACCCCACGTACCAGCCTTCTCCCTGGTGCTCACTCCAGGAAGAAGAAGGGTGGGATGGGGTGAGTTATTCAGCTGATGGCTCACCCTCCTGCCATCTCCTCCGCAGGCACTCCTGCCAACTCTTGCAAGGGACCATGATCCTTACACACCAGAGGGTGTTTATAGATTAAAACCCCACTCCTTGGAAGGGAGGAAATGAGGACATATGTAACTGCTGGACTGGAAGGCTTGCAGTGGAGGATGCCTGAACATACCCTTAAAATGAGGTTATGTGAGGCCAGATCTCAGCTGGAGCAAGCTGGCATCCATAGGGCTCTCACAATTTACACCAGCTGGGGCTTTGGCCCGCTTTTTTAATTTTAATGAATTATTTTCATTCTAACAGATATAAAAGGAATATAAGATGCAGTGCTTAAGCAACAAGGGAGCATGAAAGTAAAATGCTGTCTATTAAAAAAATCAAAATCAAACTTACAGTTGCCATCACAATTAACGTACTCAATATCAACGTTTGTTACTGATTTTTTTTTTCTTTGCTATAATGTGGCAAGTTAGCAATAAGTATTCACAGATGGATAATTATTGTTCCTCGTTGCAGCATCAAAGTAGAAACTATGGGCCCTATCCAGGTGCCGATACACCACAGCTTCATCTGGCTGCTTCCACGACATCAAGCTCCTCCAGAACAAGGTGTTGCATCCAAAATACCTCAGAGGATCCAGCAGTACAAAACCTCTTCCTTTAATCCAGTATCCTCATACATCATCCCAACCACATATGGCAAAATCTCTCACTATTTTGACGGGCCCTGATTTTCAGGATCAGGATTCTCAGCACTTTCTTAATCTTGCCACTTTTGGCATTTCTTGATGTGGTTATATATTTAGCTTGTACTAAGAATGACTAAAATGCAGCAAAACATGTGTTCATCAAGTGTTGCAATTTCTGCTCTCTCCTGAACGGTAAACATACTCCAGTGTACAACTACCCCTTATTTAGTTAATTGCTTCTATCAACTCCTATTAAACAATTAATAATCTCCGCTCCATGCCTTGTTTTGCTCATTGGAGAAGAATGTTGCCTATTCCACACCTCAGAGACACTTGCTGAAATGTGTGGTGACACTCCACATTTCACTCCAGACAATCCTCTTGGTTTGTTATATTTCCTTATCCCTGCTTGAGAACTTCTCTGTGAGTCAAGATTCCTAAAAGCATTAGCCAAGATCTGTTCCCTTTAAAGGCAACGGGTTGAGTCAAGCCAAACTTTCTGAATACCCCTTAGTTCACAGACATGATAACCACCACTTCAGGGAAAATACTGGTCTTTATGTGAATTCAAAACCCTATTCTTTAAATGCACGTATTTGATGGGGGATGATACTTGAACATCCATTTATACTAGAAAGTCCTGCTTTTTTGAAATACTCTATACAACTGAAATATCTACTAGAAAGAATGATAGTGCCAGTCTTCTGCTGTGCGGGAGAAACTGTAATAATTTCATATTCTGAGCCAGTTTAAAGCTGTTTCAAAGCACAGATGGCTTTACTATATACCAACCACGCAAGAGACATATGATTTATTTTGTAAACCGTACATTGGGGAGGATCATATCACAGAGGGATAGAATAACTTGGGTTGGAAGGTACCTCTAGAGGCCTCTGGAGCAAAAGACTCTCACCTCTAACTTTGAAGTTAGAGAAGGTTGGTGATGGCTTTGGAGGTTTGAAAATCTCCAAGGATGGAGACTCCACAACCTCTCTGGGCAACCTGTTCTAGTAATTAACTACAATCACTGCAGAAATGATTTTCAGCCCAAGATCAAGAAGAGGAGCCTGCAAGGAGACCCTATAGCAGCCTTCTAGTACCTAAAGGGGGCTCCAGGAGAGATGGGGAGGGACTATTGATCAGGGAGGGGAGCCATAGGATGAGGGGGAACAGTTTTAAACGGAAAGAGGGGAGTTTTAGATGAGATATTATGAAGAAATTCCTCACTGTGAGGGTGGTGAGTTATTGGAAGAGGTTGTGGCTGCCCCATCCCTGGAGGGGTTCAAGGCCAGGCTGGATGGGGCTTTGAGCAACCTGGTCTGGTGGGAGGTGTCCCTGACCAGGGCAGGGGGGATGGAACTGAACGATCTCTAAGGTTCCTTCCAACCCAAACCATTCTATGATTATATTATTTTCACTATTTAAAGAAAGTGTACAAATCACCCCCTCCTTGAAAAGAGACAATTCAATCAAATAGTTGAGGCAGTAAAATAATGATGCTGTAGGATTTTTAGGATGCAATTCCTGTAGCTTTGCTTAACTTGTGGCTGATAATTTCGGGGGCTCTGATACACAAAACGGGGAGCTGTGATTGATAATTTCAGAGTAATGTTCCCAGCTCCTCTGAAATTATTGCTTTGGTTGCAACGCCAACCGAATGGTACATACACCTCTATTGCCTCCTCCAGGAACATCGTCCATGGGCTTTGCTCCATTCCCTTTTTACTGATGCTTTAAGCAGATATTTGGGATGGTGAGAGCACATAGCAGAGCTGCAGGTGTGCACTTCAGGCTGCTGGCAGATTCCAGGGTCGTAACCTCCAGCAGATGCATGGGGTGGAAAATTGGGGCGAGGGCATCGCTGCAACGACAGTCAATCTGGGGGATGTTTCTAGGATTCATCTTTGTGACTATTCTCCTTTCCCAGCTGCAGGAAAGAGTGGCTTTCTCTGACTTCCAGGGTGAAAGATCACAACCAGCCGAAACGAAACAAATCACAAGTGCATGCTACCCCTCAACAGCCCTGCTTCCTGGCACTAATTTGTCAAACTTTCCCAAATCTGGGCTTTTTTTTCTGAAATACCCGTGCTCAGCCAGAGCTGGGGCAGCATTTCTTTGCTTGCAAAATGAATGCCATTGGTATATTCATTAGGACCCCAGTTTTGCAAGCAGCTCTGCCCAGGCAGTCCTTCCTTGCCTGCATCCCCATGGGCTGTGGGATCCCCCCTGGATATCCAGATTGCAGAACCCCCATTTCCAGATCTTTCCTCGTTAAATCAATGCAGCATCAGAGCTGCTACTACAGTTTTGACACAGGTTCATAGAAGTCTTGTTTATGTTTTTACTCGTCAATTATTTTCTGAGCTGTAGAGTCCTAAAACAGGGAAAAAAAAAAAAAAGAAACCAAAGACCTCTTCAACAGGAGGGTATGACAGCCCTTTTCTGACTTTAATGTGTGAAGCATCCTGTATAAAGGAGCAGGCAGGGTAGCAGGGGCTGCTGGAGAGGGTATTGAAGTGATGAGACATGTCACAGCATCCATCACACGTGGGATGGTCTCGCGTCCTAACACTGAGCCAAGTGCTGTCTTTTATCACAGATTTCCTCCCCCCCCCCCCCCCCCCCCCCCAAATTAGTTATGAATACTTAAGCCCCGGTCCCTTTCCTATTTTAACACATGCTTATTTACTTAAAGTATACTCCGACACCTAGTGCTATCGCCTCCGGCAAAGCCTTCTGTTTCAAATCAAAGCTGTTAAATGGCTTTACACAGAAAGAAAGAAGTTGAACTCGGACCGAATTTTCGCTTCAAGTACGTCTGAGCTAATAGGGTTTAATGTCAGGGCTCTCCTTTTGGAAATAAAACTGGTCCCAGTCCAGCAAGCTTTACAGGAACAGATGCAGCCCAAGGCCTTGAAAGCAAGCGGAGGTCTTTCAATTGTCTTGGCTGCAAGCAAGAGAAGTTTCAGGGCAAATCCAGAGAAATGCCTGAGGGCTCCCAAAATGTGAGTATTCAAGAGTATGATACTATAGGAACACCTGGGAATAGTCACCTTGCCCTTCCTATAGGATGGGACATTTAACCCAGATGGTCTTAAAGGGTGATTTGGCATCACATGGGCTCACCAGAGCCACAGGATATCTCAGGAGAGAAGAAGTTTGCATTACTCTGGGAGGCCAACCAAAGAGAGACACACATCTTCATCTCCTCATGGCTGTCTTAAAGCCTCCAAGATCCCTTGGTGGAGGATGTGAAGGATGCAGGGGAAAGCAATGGCTTTAACTAGCTATGAGTCCTCTGGAGGTGGAGACATAATGTGGTGGTTTTTCTCTTCTGGGGGCTTTCCACTTCCTGAGGGATTTCAAAAAAACAGTTTGGGGCAGCAGGTCTGAAGATATGAACAGAGACTGCTGGTTGCCTGGAGTCTAAACCCTCAAAAAGACAAGTGGACCCCAGAGCTAAAGAAGAACATGACTGGGAGCTGGTCCCCTCTCTCAGAGGGAAACATTTCCTATTCCCAGGCTCTGGGAGGTCAGGGAACTGATTCGGGAACGAATACAGATTCCAGGATAATTTTCACTTAATTTACAGCATTTACTCATCCCCTGGTATTCAAGGTCACTGAAGCAGGACCTGAAATCACTAGACAAGACTTTTCCTTACAGCAAAGCCTCCCCTAGCCCGTGTGGACAGTGGCTTTGTAGAGCTGAGCAGGTGGATGTTCAGGAGACGCTCTGCCAGCGAGAAGGGATTTATTAACCCCGCACCAGAAAAACACCAGCCAGCAGCAATTTAAGGGGGAGAGGATGCTGTCGAGGAAAGGAGGAGCCTGGTGAGGCTGAAAAAACCAGCCTCTTCCCGCTGCAGAGCTGCCAGGGGTCAAAGGCATCCTCAGAGCAAGGCTCCCGACGTGATGGCTCTGCAGGAGGGTTGAGACTGTCACCTTCATTTTGCCATCCACTAGAGAAGAGGGAGCTAAAAATTGGGTGAGTGCCTCCTGGAAGAACAGCCTCAGATCCTGGCTATTTTTAGTCCCGCAGAAGCTGTGCATACATTAGCAAGGGCCTGCCTTCCTCTCCGGGTGCTCGGAGACATCACACACCATCACACACCATCACACACACCTCCTCCCAGCCGGCCAGGAAAGGGTTTAACCTTTGTCGTCTCACCACAATCTGCTCCATCCAGCTGCACCCTGATACGGACCCTGGTGGGGTCCAGAAAAGGGAATAGAAAGGTCTTCATGGGCATTTTGGCTCTAGCCAGGTGGAGGAAGAACTGGGGGGTGTGTGTGTCTTTGCCCAATGGACCTTATATCATTATATTCGGTGCCATGAGCAGGGATCTTTGGTATCAGCTGGGGACTGGAATCATAGAATCATATGGGATTGGAAAGGACCACTGGAGATCATCTAGTCCAACCCCCCTGCTGGAGCGGGTCTACCTAGAGCAGGTTGCACAGGAACATGTCCAGGTGGGTTTGGAATGCCTCCAGAGAAGGAGACTCCACCACCTCTCTGGGCAGCCTGTTCCAATGCTCTACCACTCTGACAGTAAAGAAGTTCCTCCTCATGTTTAGGTGGGACTTCTTATCCTCAAGTTTGTCCCCATTTCCTCTTGTCCTGTCCCTGGGCACCACCAAGAAAAGACCAGCTCCAGCTGGAAGGCAACTCCAGCACAGAAATGGCATCTCCCTCCCCTCACCATCAGGTTTTTCTGGGAAACAGCCACACCGTGGGCTGAGAGGGGCAGGGAGGAGCTCAGAGCATTTGCAGCAGGACCCAAGAGTTGATGCCTCAACCACGATGACTTGTCATGGAGGCCGAGCTGGATGCCATTCATCAACCACCACATGCCCCCACTTCAGTGCCTCCACCATGATGTGCCTAATCCTAATCTGCAATCTTCTAGCCATGCAATACTCTAGGAAACATGACCTCCTCCCCACACAGGCTCCTCAGATGCTTGGTGTCACATCTCCTTCCTCCCGCTGGCTGCATCTCCTCTGGTCCAGACACATCACACCAGAACAACCATCGCTTGGACCCGTAAAGGGGGTGGGACCAGGTGGTGGGTGTCACGTAACGAAACGCACGATGCCTTTTGACACAGTAGGAACAGAAAATTACGGCAATGTTAATTTCTGGGCTGCTTCCTTCCCAAAAGGATGGGAGGGCAAGGTGCAGACAGACCATCTCTGGGCTTCACACCCCCCGTGTGTGTCAGCTCTGTCGTCCGTGCACTTTAACGTCTTCCAGCTCTTTAATATTTATTATCCCTGCCGTTTTGTATTACTCATCAGCTATTCCTGGCCAGAGGAAATGGCCTGGCGGGCTCTGGAGCGTGTAGGTGCTCCGTTCTTTAAGGGGGCTATAAGTACAACATCAGTCTCACAAACACACCCTGCACTGGGGCAGCGTGGTCTCCTGGGGCTTTGGAGGCATCGGGTGCAGGAGAATCGAACCAGCCTCACCATCCCCTCACAGTGGCTTTTCAAAGGCCACAAGGATGTAGCAAGCCATCAGGAGAGGAGACACGGCACTTTTGGGAGGTGTAGGAGCCCTTACCTCAGCTTATTTGTGCTGATCCCTGCAGAAACACCCCTCTCCTGCTCAGCATCCTTAGGAAGTTCACATGGACATCCTTCCCTGCTTGACCTGCAATTATTTCACAAGTCTCCTCCCAGCTTTGCCTACTTGTGGTATTTCCTCCAGTTGCTGGGGGCTCGGAGGCTCCCAGTAAGGATGTAACACCATGAAGCAACTCAAACTACACAGGAGTCTATGGGTGGATGCACTTGCAGCTATTTCATTTAATAGGTAACACCTGATTAAGACTGACTCTAAATAACATAATGAAGACAACTGCTTTCTAGTGGTAGGAGAGGGTTAGGAGAAGAAAGAGCCCAGGTAATGTGTTGCCCATTATTATAGTATTTTTTTCTTTTTTTATTTCTTCTCCTACTTTCTGGAGAGAAAGGAGCTTTCTGCTTGGAGCTTGATAAAAGTGAAGCCACCTGAGCACAGTCTCGCTCCACCACCTTCTGGGTAGATCTGAGTCTTCTCCTGCTGGTCCAGTTTATCCAAGCGACACAAATGTGGTCGCAGGAGCTTTCTGCCAGTGCAGAGCATCTGGGCTGTGAGGTAGGGGATCCTCTAGCCCAGCCCAAGGGGCTGATGTTCATGCACAGTTAGGTGCAAAAATGGAAGCAGAGAGGTTAAGCCAGGGGTGGGGAAATTGGTGTGGAAGTTGGTGGGTTTTTTTTAAATTTGGGAGGTCCTTGTCTCCCCTGTGCCTGCTGGATGACCTGGACAAGGGGATCGAATGCACCCTCAGCAAAGTTGCAGATGACACCAAGTTGGGTGGGAGTGTTGATCTGCTGGAGGGTAGAGATTCTGCGGAGTGATCTGGACAGGCTGGATGGATGGGCTGAGACCAACAGGATGAGTTTCAATAAGGCCAAGTGCCGGGTCCTGCACTTGGGTCACAACAACCCCAGGCTGGGGGAAGAATGGCTGGAGACCTGCCTGGCAGAAAAGGACTTGGGGGTGTTGGTCAACTGTCGGCTGAACATGAGCCAGCAGTGTGCCCAGGTGGCCAAGAAGGCCAACAGCATCCTGGCCTCTGGCCTGTATCAGGAACAGTGTGGTGACCCGAGAGGTCATCGTCCCCCTATATTGGGCACTGGTGAGACCCCATCTCGAGTACTGTGGTGTGTGGTTTGCGTGGGGGTTTTGTTTGTTTGTTGTTTTTTATGGTTTTTTTTCATGGGTTGGACTAGATGATGTTAAAAGGTCACTTCCAACTTAGGTGATTGATTCTGTGATTCTGTGGATGGGCTCTTTTTCTCCTTTCGGAAGGTCAAGGTGGGTGCCTAATAGAAAAGAAAAGAAAACCTTTTCGTTTTCACACATGTCCTTTCAACCTCCTGCTGCTCAAAATGCTTCCCTGCCCCAATCGAACACCTTTTGCATTCCTGATCCAGCCCAGGCAGCTGGGGGGGATGTTTGCATTAACATTGACTCTCGTAAATGCTTAGACGAGATATATCCCAGAAGCACCAATAAATTGCTGAACTCATTGATCTGGACGTGACTCAGGAGTCACCACTGAATAATCTCTTTAGGTACCTTCCTCTGGCTGAGCCCGGGCAGAGTTTCTGCCCTCATCAGCAAAGCAGAAGAGGTCTCTTCCATCTTGCACTTCTCCAGGAGAAGGCCAGCTTCGATGACACGTGGGGGCTATTGATTTCTGTAATGAATGAACGGATTTTCCCCTCCCATGCTCACACCTCCTCTTTCTCCTGAGGAATAATTCAGCGCCTCTGTCATTTGCTGCCCAAATGCCTCCCCGACGTGCAAATGTGCCACCTCTCCCTGTCTCCAAAGCTCCTCCGCTTTTCTCCTGCCTTCTCCAATCTTCCAGACAGGATTTAACCCAGTGTGGCGAGGCAAGGGTCCAGGCAATGGAGCAGAGGAAAAGTTTTCCTCCCAAGAAGGAAGGCTGGGTAAGCTCCAGCCGCATGGCGGATACTGTGGAATTGGCTTGGAAAGGTGGTGCAGTTGGGGTAAGGCGAGAAGCATAAGGATGTCCTCTTTTGACTACAAGGAGTCTCACTGCTAGCCCAAAATGTCCTCTCTCCCTGCTTCCCCCAGCTCCTCTCTATATAACCCCCTCCCACCATCTGCTTCTCCACGGCCTGTCTCCTGCTTTGGAGATCCTGCTCTTCCTGTGGCCCAACGTTCGAGTGATCTGTCCTCCCTGCAAGCTCCTGCCCAGCTGCTGTTGGCCACGGCTGAGGGGGGATTTCTCATCAGCTATGGGATGTGCCAGCTACCAGGGCACATGATCAAAAAAGTCCTTTTGTAGGCACAGTCCCCAGATGCAGCCTGACACAGTTAGCCCTCCTGCCACAAGTCCTGCCTTGCCCTTCGCAGGAGTTAAGACCTCATCAAGGGGTCTAAACATCAAGGGACACAGCATATATCACCTCCTACCTTTGGGGAGAAGACGTTGGAGAGACCTGCCATTGGCAACCATCTCGAACAGGCTCTAAGAGGTGTCTCCTGCCCATAAACCTGAGGTAGCAGAGCACAGTGTCCCACCTGCCACCTTGGGGAGCTGGGATTTGACATAACTGCTCCTTCACAGACTCCAAATTTGACTCAGGTTGCCCTTTGCCTCCAAAGCTGAGCCCTGACTGATGTGGCTGACTCTGAGCATCTCAGCCCAAGATGAAAATTCTTCAAATCCTAGTCTAAAACTTCATGTATTTGAGTCCCCTATGCAGGTAAGCCGTGACAGGCAGACACAGGAGGGCCCGTCCAACACCAGTGACAGGTCCAGGCCACCAAAAGACTCATCATTTCCTTTTCCATCCTGCCCTGCCTCCAACACACCAGTCCACGTCTTGGCCCACATCTCAACACCCAACTAGGAACTGTCCCTTGTGCCCTCTCCTGCCACCCAGGAGTGGGTTGGTGGGTTCAGATCCCTTCTTGGGGTCCAAATCCCTTCTTTGTTGGACCTGAGGGAAAGCCTTGACCTTGAGCATCAAACATGACAGGCGAACCCATTAACCATCCTGAGCCAACCGAGGAGACAAAGCTCTCAGATTCCTGTGTTGGGGCTGCTGTGCAGGATATCTAACACTTAAACATCTCCTGAGGCACGGCAGCACGTCAGGAAGACTCTCATCTGCTGGCTCGAAGGGTGGCCCAGGGAGAATAAGGCCGAGGTTTGATTGTCTGCAGTCGGAAACGCTTCCTCAGCCACACGGGGTGGCCGGGAGCCAGCAGGCTGGGCTACAAACATGGTCTCCTGTGGACACCCTGTTGGAAAGGGGATGCTGCAGGCTTGAGCCATCTCCAGGCTCTGGGGACAACTAATCCTCCAGCTTCTATCCCTCCCTGCCTCCATACCCTGCCTCTTGAGGTGAGAGCTAAAAGCAGGACACTGATCCGATGCCTTTTAACGTAGCTTCGTGAATGGATCCCTCTTCCCCTTGCTTTCCTCACACAACCTCTTTCTCTGGGCTCTAAGGAGTATTTGGTGCCAAATGTTTCCAATCTGCTCCAGTTGTTTGCAGCTTTTTGTTAAAGCTCAAGTTCATGTGTCTAAAAATCTTTTCTGGAGCCACAGAAGTAGACTCCTTGAATGGGATTTCCTTTCTGACTGCAGCTGTCCCAGAGTGGGAAAGCTAATTTAAACTCATCATCTCCGTTCCATCTTTTATCAACGGAGAGAAAGCGAGAGATTTCCAGAAAGTCATTCATCCCATCCCAAGATAAGTGTCTACAACACCTCCTACAGATTTCCTGTCTCCTTCCCTTGACTACAGAAGGGTCCAGACAACTAGCTGAGATCTGATGGCTGATACCAGATGTCTCCCATCTCCTTGGCACTCACCTTCCTATCAGATGCCTCTCACCTCCTTGCCATCGTTTTGATATGCTATTTTGAGGACTCACTTGCGCTGGGTTCACATATTTCCCCACGGAAAAGACTTGGGGGACATGGAGACAGGGGCAGTGCCAGGGAGCATGCTCACAGGTAGGAAAGGATTTTTCCCGTGGGAAGTAAAATTCACACTAAAATTGAATGTATTCCCATCTGACAACGGGAGTAGGAGCTCCCAGAGCTGGCTGGGATATTTTTTTCTTCCATCCATCTCTTAACTTGGACTTCTATTTCTTTATGGAGCAAAGACACAGCCTTGGGAAGAGGACACACACCATGAATAGTTCTTGTCCAGAATAGCCCTGTCCCATAGCTTCCATGTCTTTCCCCACCCAGAGGAGTAGTCTTGCCTTTCAATAAAAGTCCCCATAGAGGACAATCCCATGCACATGAAGAAGGTGACTTCTTCACGGCATGTCTGAAGGAGCTGGAGACCAGGGGCAAGACTCACAGGTATCTGGGATAGTTTCAGAGGGTATCAAAGATATCCACGGATTGATGGCAGGCAGGAAACAAGGCATGTAGAAGACCTGTGCCCTTCCAGACCCACAGCCAAGGCTGCACTGGGACACCCGCAGCATCTTGAATGGTGCCGGGTGCCCAATTTTGACAACTAAATGGAGCTCCTGGGTCTCAGCCCAGAGGGGGAATCTCTACAACCACAGGCCACTAAGTCAGGCAGACCAACCCTACCCTGACACAGATAAGAAATCAGGCTTTTATTTTCCCCACGTTATTTCTTTCTCCATCTACGCTTTGCCCTTGGGGAGCCACCTAGTTTATTCACCTCACGCCTGGAGATCTTGCCCTTCCCTGGTCCCTGCTGCCCACTCTGTGCACAGGCTGGAAGAAACCCCCGCTGGGAGCTTGACAGCAGAGTCTGCACATCCCTGCAAGCCACAACTACAGGGACCCTCTGTCCTTGCAACCTCCAGGGCTGCTGGTCCTCCTGTCACCAGCTATGCCCTTTGACAAAGATGTCACCGTTCAGTGCTCAGACCAGAGAAGCAGCATACTAAGGAGGTTTGGGAGCACGCTCGGGAGGTTTGTAGGCAGCAGAAGAGTGGCACATGGGCAGAATACATCTCCCTGAAGAGCTTTGTCTATTAAGGCAGCAAATGGAGAAGGTTGGGAAGCAGGAGGGAGCAGGATGGCAGTCCTGCAGCAGAGCCAAGACACTGCCCACAAAGTCTTCGCTCCGGGATTGTATCGGCCTCACGGGTAAGTGCAACCCCTTTCATTACTTTTTTTTTTTTTTTCTCCTTAGGACTAGTGATTAGTCCTGTAGAAGTCAAATCTAATTCATATTAGTTATTCACAACTGTTGCACCCCATCAACCTTACATTAATTATTCATAAATATATCCTGTTTTCCTCTGACGTTCAGCTGGTCCTTCTGGCCACTGTTTTAGAGATGCTCTATTCTAGCAAGGGGTAAAGTAACTCGTCCCTGGCTGCAATGCAGGGTTGAGAGACCTGGGCACAGAACCCAGGAGTCCCAGCTCCCAGATAACACTCTAATCTATTATTATAGCAATGTTAAAAGGCTTCTGCTGAGATCAGGGTTTGATTGTACCGAGTCCGGTTCATCCACATAGTAAGAGACAGCTCTTGCCCTAAAGGATTTACAATCTAAACTGACAAGGACAGAAACACAGCAAAGGAAAGGATGTGTTATTAACAGCAGGGGACTGAGGCATTGAGAGATGCAATAAATTGCCTGCGGTCACAGAGGGAGCCTGCGGAAGAACCAGAGCCTGACCCTCGATTTCCCTCCGACGCTGTCTTGTCTCAGCCGTGAACTGGAAACTTTTCTGGTGGTCCTGGGGAGGCCAAGCCCCCCCGCCAAAAAACGCAGCCCAGCAAATACGTATTCTTGCCCCATCCTTATTTTTACATGACCATGAGGGAGGAGAAAAGCCCCCTCTGATACCATCCCCCAGTGTCATCATCATCCCCTGTCAACTGGCTTTGGTTCATCCAGATGGGTCCCCTCCAAGCCCTGTTAGAGGGGTCAGGGCTGAGGTTGACAAACCACACCAGGTACTTCTATAGACTGGCAAGAAAGGAAAATGAAGCTGAAATGACTTCTCCTTAGGGGAAACCTGTCTAAAAGGGTAGGTTTCAGGGGACACCTGCCTGACAGAATGACCCTCAGCAAGTTTGCTCTGTTGAGCACAACACCACGCTAAGACTCCCGTGAGAATTGATCATTTCTGAGTCTTGTCAGGACATTGCAAAGTGTGACAAGATTGTCCCACCTGTCTGAGCACACATGCCCTACAACACTCCACGTCTACACGCGTGTCAGAAAGCACATGAAGACAAATACTTTGTTTACTTAAGCAGAGGCTGGTACTACTTTTTGGAGATTTGGCCTCTGACATCAATTCCTTTTCCATTAGCCTACCAAAGCTTCTTGACTCTCAGGGATGGATTTGAACCACAGCAGTGATTTATGCTATTCAGTGGAACCCCCAAATCTGAAGAGCTTAATATTAGGTAAGGAAGGATTTGATTTCAATTGATGAACATCAATAAATTTAGGTTTTTGCCTTGTCACATCCAGACCTTGTCACATCCAAACCAGAGCTATATGTCTCATTTAGCTACTTGTTGTCAATCTGATCAGTTTTGGCCTCAAAGTGACTCTGACTGTCCAGAAATTGTAATGGTCCAATCTGCAGGGAAGAAAGAGGCAAGGAAGAAGCATGGAGGGGTTGAGGTTTGTACTCTTCAGAAGTGACAAAGACCAACAAAAATGCCAACCAAAAGACAAAATAGTGGTTTTAGCAGTTAAAGCCCTTTTTAAACAAAAACAAATGTCAAATTACTGCACAGGAGGGGAAACAGGGAGATACGTAGGACTGTATCTGCACACCCCCACCATGGCTATGACCCAGCACCACTCCTGGTCCTTACTGGACATGGACCTCCCATGGCTATGCCCCAGTATCCATGGTCCGCACTAGTGGTCATTACACTGGTTTTTAACCTCAAGCCAAAATCCTCAGGGGCCTAGCCCTCAGCCAAGCATAGCTATAATTTAGAAAATCAGGGTAGTTTACCCATGGTCTTACGCAGCAAAAACACATATTTCTGAGATCCCCCTGCCTCCATTCGCTCACAGCTTCATCCTCTTGTGTAACTGCTTCCCTTTCCCCGCTGGTTCCAACCTAATTCCAGGTGGGATTAGAAAGGGTTATGATACCAATAAATAGCTTAGTGCTGTGGGTGCTCTCAACATCTGCACGTGAGCCTTCGTACGCAGCCACGGCAACGGGGAATCCAAAAAGATCTGTCTCATTTCATCTTCCCCTTGCAGCACGCCGTCGCGGGAGCAAACATTCCCATGAATTATTCGTGTCAAATCACAGAGTCCCCGAGTGCTCCCGAGTGCAAACAAGCACTTTCCTTACACGATGTTTACGGAGCAGAAGCATTAGGTGAGGAATGAGCAGTTTTAGGGCTCGTGTCATTTATTGGGCCAAGGAAAGGAATTGTTTTTTTAACACGGAGCTTTGTTCCAGTCTCCTAGGCCTTATATAAAGTAATTAACTAAACATTTCGGGGTCCTTCTCTTGCCCTGAGGCCAAGAGGCAGAATCTGGCCACATCTGTGCTACTGAACCCTCTGAGCTTTCACACCAGGGTGGGAACATCTAGTGCCTGCGGGGAATGGGATGAGCAGGGGTCTCCAGACAGCAGGGCAGCCACACCACAACCGTGCAGTGTGCTCTCAGAAACCAGGAAGAACAGGATGTAATAACACTTTATGTCGATTTATTGTAAACATTTCATATTGTCAGTCTTGTCCCACAGGAAAGCATCTCTGACTCTGCGAGCTGAAGCCAGGCTGAGGTAGCTGTTGCCTCTACAAAGCCCTGTTCTCACACAGGATCCTGTCCCAGGGCACTGAGAGACACCTCATTCCTGGATGGCTCCCTGAAGAAAGGTAAAGTCTTCAGGACAAGACCCCACAATTCATTCCTTTGGCTTTAGGAGGATCCTAGGCTCTAGTTTCCTTCACAACACACGCTGCTTATTTGCACACCACGCTCCTGGTGCATCCCAGCATCAGAAAAACATCACCCTGACTCAAGCAGACTTTGTGTTGGAGTTAGAGCCCTTGGGCTTTGCAATCTGCCCCCCCTCTCTTTTGGCTTCAGCCAGCCTCGGTGAAAATTAATTTAGGATTAATTTATCCTTCAAGTGAAATATGGTGTTCATTTGGGAAGCACCAGACTGAGGGTCACCACTCACGCACAGAGGAGGTCACAAGGAAGGGGCAATTTTTGCTTTTGGGGATATCAAGGACAAGTCCTTGAGAGTTTGGAGTCCTCAACACAGGGAGGACATAGACCTATTGGAACGGGTCCAGAGGAGGGTCACGAGGATGATCAGAGGGTTGTTCATCCTGGAGAAGAGAAGGCTCCAGGGAGACCTTATAACAGCCTTTCAATGTCTGAAGGGGCTACAGGAGAGCTGGGGAGGGACTCTTTACGAGGAAGTGTAGGGACAGGACAAGGGGCAACGGTTTTAAATGGGAAGAGGGGAGATTTAGATTAGACACCAGAAAGAAATTCTTTACAGTGAGGGTGGTGAGACACTGGAACAGGTTGCCCAGGGAAGTCGTGGCTGNNNNGAGGTGTCCCTGCCCAGGGCAGGGGGGTGGAACTCAATGTTCTTTAAAGGTCCCTTCCAACTCAAACAATTCTAAGTCCACCAGGACGCAAAGCCATGCCTGAAACTCCTGCTCTTACACTGATCAAAGTCAGAGATCTTCTTGGTGACCACCACAGCACCATCCCCACCAGAACTGTTTCAATAACACACGAAGCAAACCAAATCACATTAAAGTGACTTTTCTGCATGGACCAGGTTGCTCTCAATCAAGGTCTTTTAAGAACACATCCCCTAATAACAGGACTCTCCTATAACGGTGTCACCAAAGCCTGGCAATGCCACTTCAGAGCCCATGATCTTAAATAACATATTTTCCTTCACAGCTGTGGAAACTGCAGTGCCTTCACCCATTCTACTGAATAATGAGAGTGTTTCTGCAAGCTTGCCATGGTAATTTAAAATCAATTTTACTTTCGTATCCCATTATAACTTTTGCTATAGGAAATTAACGCTTTAGTAAATCATATAATGTCTGCAAAAACAACAAAGAGCATTAAATGGTAGCGCTGCAAGGTTTGGATGATTTTCAATGAAAAAAAAACAAACATCCCACCAATGGATATATGCATTATAAATTAAATATGTACTTTGTACCACATCATCTCTGAGAAATGCAGGGGAGGTAGGTGAATTTGGAATGGACCATCACAACATCTGCCCAGAACATGTTAGTTACCTCCAGTCCTTTCCACGACAATCGCTTCAACAACAACAAAAAAAAAAAGCTAAAAAGAAGAAGAAAAAATTTCACCTGTCTCTGAGTTTCCTCATTTAAATTGCTACAGCCATTCAAAAGTGAGGTGTTTCATGCTGTCCAAACCTCCAGATTACCCAGCCCAGCTCTTTAAATGCACAAGACCAAAAAAAAAAAAAAAATAATTAAAAAGAAAAAAAAGGCATTACGCTGGGCCTTCATCTCCTCTCTGGCTTTCAGCTCTTGCTGCCAGCAGTCCCCTCCCACCATCAGAGGAATCAAAGGTGAAGCCAGCTCCAACATGAGAAGTAACAAAAGCGCTGGCTCCTCGCTCCGGAGCCGCGAGTCATTAGGAAGTTCCTGCCTCTCTCCCAGTTGCACGTTAATGAGGGAACGGAGGGAGAGCTGGGGATGGTTTTGCTCTGTGTTTGAGAGCCAGCTCGAGAGATAAAACCTGCCGTTCAGCGGCTTTCACAGGGAAAAAAAAACTGCTCCCCTCCCAGGTTCTAGAAAAACCTCATCGAAACCGGTGTGTGCAGCCTGAGCCAAAGGATGGAGGAGGAGGAGGAGGGCTGGGGATGGATGGCTTCTGCAAAATCTGGTTGCAGAAAGCCCCTCCGGTCAGCCCCTCATATTTTAGGGAGGCATTTTGTGGGTGAGTTGAGAATTTGAAGTGCAAGATGACTTTGGGATTAATGCCAAGGGTGCACTGGTGAATGGACAAGCCTGGGTAGATGTTTAGCGTGGACTTAACAAAACCCTCCTTAGTGGTATGGAATTCTGGATCCACATCAGATGGAAGATCTCACCACCTGAGGGTGGAACAGGTTGCCCAGAGAAGCTGTGGCTGCCCCATCCCTGGAAGTGTTCAATACCAGGTTAGATGGGGCTTTGAGCAACCTGGTCTGGTGGGAGGTGTCCCTGCCCAGGGCAGGGGGTTGGAACTGGATCATCTTTAAGATCCCTTCCAACCCAAACTATTCTATAACTCTATGATTCTATGATCTGTTTTTCTTTCCTTAGCTTGGCAAATGCTTTGTAAAATGGGGGCAAGAAGGAAAAATTGTGACAGATGGGACAGAAAAGGACTACACCTGCAAAACTGCCCCTTGGGCCCCCTCTTTCCCATACATGCCGGGGCATGCGAAACACACCCCATCCCCAAATGGATACCCTTTGCTAATTCAGAAGATGGGATATGGAGCCAGAAGACCATCTTGGACCAAAAATAAAACCCGTCCCATGAAAGCTTTCCCAATACCGGCGTTTTCCCACCTCAACCCGTTGCTTTTGACAAATGGACATCTTCCTTCAGGGAACAAGAAGCAGCTTCACTGTAAAATGCCTTGTTTGTCTTAATGAGTATTTGCCAAGGTGCAGACATGCAGGGACCTCCATCCCTGCCACCTCAGCTGGTGAAAGCACAACTGTATGCTAAGAGGTCTGGGCTCTGGAGAGCCTCTCAGGAGTGGGCAGAGTGTCTCATGGGCCTCCCAGCGTACAGTAAATCCTGGGAGATTACTCATGCGATGCCACACCACCACTACGAAGTTGGATGGGCAGGCACGTGGAGAAGGGAGTACAGCAAAAAATAAATCTTCCCTTGGCCCATCCTCTATCATCCCAAATCAGCGAGAGGCTGCCTGCGCCGGGGGTGCAACGTCCAAGACGATCACGGCTGACAGTGCCTTCGAGGGACATTGTCAAAGAGTTTTAGGTTCACCATTCGGTGACAGAAAGATTTCATGACCGACTTCATGGGAAGAAGCCCCTTTGCAGACATGCTGGGAGAGCAACCTGCAGCCAGCATGGCTTAACCCCTGGTTCCCACAGCCCAACACTGCTACAGGATGGTGCCACCATCCTTGAAGCTGAAGGTTGGGTCAAAGAGGCAGTAGGAGAGGTTGGGTGAGGACTCAGGCAAGGATGAGGAGGTCCACGTGGAAAGCTCTTATTAGGTGGGTGGTGGCAATGCTGTGGTGCAGCCAGCCCTGGTGGGATGGGGAGATGCCCTTGGTATCTCCTTCTGGTCCAAGTTTTTAGTAGTCTGGGGACTGCAGGTCACCAGCTTGACATGAGACGTTGGCAGAGCCTTGGGGTTTGTGGTGAGCGGATGTGCAGTGCGTGGTCAGGGCATGAGGTTATTCGTGCCTCCAACATCAGACATCTGATGTCAACTGAGCTTTCTCTGCAACCAAGGGAGAGCAAAGGGTAAGTGTAGAGGATGAGTCATCTCCTGAAACCAGCCTCCTGCACTGAGTCATCCTCTGGAGGAACTTCTCTCTCAGACAGAGAGCAGGAGGATGAGGTGGTACACCAAAACTATGGGCAGAAGAGCAACAACTGCTGTCAATGCTTCTGATGGCTGCAGGGGATGGGGTTCCTTCCAGGTGGCACTCAGGGACCCACTACCCACAGATCCAGCCGTGCTGGGAACGGACAGTGCCCTTTATATTCAACAGGAAGAAAAAATTGTAGTTTTTTACCATGAGTGATATCTGATGCGCTTCAGAGTCCTGCTTCAGGCTGAGGTGAATTATGAGTTTAATTACTTATTATATACCTCATTTGGAAACACCTCCATTGCCAAAGCCCTAAGTCAGGTGAGGAGAATCCCATCCTTCTGGTCCAACCTTTCTCCTGTTTCTAAATAGTCTACATATTCATCCAAATCTGTTTTCTGACACTAAACCGTTGCCCCACTTTCACTTTCCCAAAATTTTGCCCACAAGTCTCTTTATGTAATGACTCTGGAATGAATTTTTAAATATTCTGAATTTTCTTTTTCCAATTTAGGAGAACCACACAGGACAATGAATCCCAAGGAAAAGTGTATAATGAATAAATAAACCACATACACATATACATGTCTTTAAACATAGATATAGGTTCATACGTATGTATAAACCCACATGTATACATACCTATGGCTTATTTATTCTTTATAGGTGTATATACATGTGTGTACATATATATACATAGAGGTGTATCATATATATAAATGAATGCATCAAAACCTGATTCATAACCTATTATTTATATGAATAAACACTATATGTGTATATATAAAATAGCTATGACCATATACATGGTGTATTTATTAATTTATACGTCTGTACAAACAAATCTCCTACTGGTGGAGTAAGTTGCACCAGGAATTGCCATCTGATATAAATATGGGAAATCAGCTTTCCTGCAGCTAAAGATAAGGAGAAAAGTCTCCATATCGGGTTCTGCTCCACATGGAGGCATCAAGAGACCATGGCCAAGCTCTCGCTGTCCTTCCCCTATTCCCAAGGTGTTACATGAGCTGAACTTTGCTCACCATCTGGCACCTCTTTCATCCCTTCCATTACTCCCCTGCCTTTCTCTGGTTTCCCTCCCAGTCTGGATGGAGTCTCCCCGGAGCCAGTGCAGCCACGCTGGCAGCAGAGATCATGTCGCTGCTCGGGAGGGATGGAGGAGCCTTCTCCTGCCACGTGTGCTGGGGACCCATACTCAGCCACCCCATCCCTGCATCCCTGAGCTCCATCCCCTTCCCCGCCAGTCCCATCTCCCAGGCTTTGTTCTGGGAGGTGTGACTTTACATTTGATCTATGAAATGGGTGTGGAAATGACTCTTTGGATTATATACATATACATGCGGGTCCCAGCCCCATCTACATATCCAGGAATCTCCTTCATAGTAAGTCATTAACAAAAATCTAAGCTCAGAGACAGAGCTGACAAACTCAGTGGCTGCAGAGACATTCCCCTCCTGTTTCTCCTGCCTTGGCATTTAGTTCAGCCGTTCTGATTGATAATCTCAAGGGTAGAGATTATCTACCCCCGAGAGGGTATCTCAAGAAGGTTGAGATTGTCTACCCTTGAGGCCAGAGGGGCTGATTTATTAATACCTTGAGGTCTGGCAAGGAGGGGGGGGAAAGCAGACACGGGCCAGAGCCCAGGACTGAGAGCAAGGCAGGGCAAAGAGGAACAGCTCTGAAGGATGGATGTGCCACCCAGAAGAGCTGGGGGATGATGCTATGAGATGAGGTGAACATCTCGCTGTGGAGGTAAGAGAAAGAGCCAGGATACAGCACTTTGCCTCTCCTGGAAAATCACTAAAGCAAGCAATAGTAATTGGAGAGCTCCTTGTAAGCTGGGCATCTTCTCCCCTGCTAAAAGCTTTGCCCGTAGCACTGAAGGAGTGTCTTGTGATAAAAATATATATATATTAAAAATATCTGCTCTGACAAGCGTGAAGCCGGAGAGCAGAGAGGGAGGGGAGGAGGTAAGGCGGGTAAGAATCATAAATCAAAATGTTTTGCTGCTTCTAATTAAAGCCACCAACCTGTTTGTAACAAAACCTACTCCAGGTCAATGGGAAAAGATGGGTGATGAGAAGCTGCCACTACCTGATGGCCACGGTGGCCAACCGGTCCCTCTGTAAGGCTGAGCCTCCCGCAGGATTTCGGTGGCCTCAGTGCCTTTACGCTGTGTTTTCAGCTTCAGAAAAGTTTCCCACCATCTGTGCCAGGCAGAGAAAGCAGGAGAAGGCAGAGCAATCACGGCGGGGAGAGGGGGGAGAAGCTTTGCAGGTTGTAGAAGGAGGGCTAGAAACCACCTCACGGCACCATGTCCTCTCCAGCCAGACGGCTGCAATGTGCTTCTGCCAGCCCTGCAGCCACCCTGGCTCCTGCAACCAGCACAGCCCAGGAACAGGTCAGAGGAGCAACAATCAGATAAAAAGGAGGATGGAAAAACGGAAGAAAGCAAACCAGAAATCATACTACATGCTGCGCTATCCAGGATCATAGAATCATAGAGTATAGAATGGCTTGGGTTGGAAGGAACCTCAAAGACATCCAGTTCCAACCCCCCCTGCCCTGGGTAGGGACACCTCCCACCACACCAGGTTGCTCAAAGCCCCCTCCAACCTGCCCTTGAACCCCTCCAGGGATGTGGCAGCCAGCCACAGCTTCTCTGGACAAGCCTGGCTGATGCACAAGACCAGGTTACAGCACAGCAGTGTGATCACGAGCTCCATTATTTCTTTACCTGGAGTTTACTTCTAATTTATCCGTACCTACAATGAGGAACATCAGCATTACATCCAGCAAAGTCATTCTATGACTATTAATATGTCACAGTAGTATTCACGGAATCACGGTATGGCAGGGGTTGGAAGGGATCTCTGGAGATCATCTAGTCCAACCTCCTGCCAAAACAGCATCACCCAGAGCAAGTTGCACAGGAACGTGTCCAGGAGGGTTTTGAGTGTCTCCAGAGAAGGAGACTCCACTCCCTGCTCCAGGGCTCTGCCACCCTCACAGGAAAGAAGTTCCTCCTCATATTTAGATGGAACTTCTTATGTTCAAGTTTGTGCCTCGTGTCCTGTCCCCGGGCAGTACTGGGGACAGGGAAGAGTCTGGCCCCATCATCCTGTCCTTTAGCTCTTGCTCAGCATCAATGAGATCCCCTCTCAGTCTGCTCTTCTCCATCCGAACAACCCCAGGGCTCTCAGCCTTTCCTCCTAAGAGAGATGCCCCAGGCCCCTCATCATCTTCGTAGCCCTTTGCTGTGCCCTCTCCAGCAGGTCCCTGTCCTTCTGGAACTGGGGAGCCCAGAACTGGACCCTTATTCTTTAATAAATACTGGCAGATTCCAGTGCACTTAGAAGAAAAACACAAGTCAAATGGAAATACCCCAGTCCTCGAAGTAGAAATAATGTTCTCCAAAGAGCACTATCAAGCACATTTAAAGGGGGAAGGAGGGAGCTCGAGTAGAAATAAAACTCGAAGGTTGAAAGCTCTCAGGAAAAAAAAAACAACAAAATTTAACACTGCTATTACAAGGGACACTGCATTGAAGACCAGCTCCCCTGAAGTGGAGAGACCTTGGAAAAAAACAGACAAGTTTGACCACAAGAAGCGGACAGACTGTAAATAAAGGAAATACTTTATTTATAAGTAAATAAATTTTATTTATGTATATTTTATTTATGTATTTATAAATAAAGTAAGGAATAAAGTAAGTAAAAATGAATCCACGCTATAATTCTGGAAACCATGGGGCTTTTTCCCCAGTTTAATAAAATATTTAATGTTACAAAACAGGAAAAAAGCCACCAAGTTACCAATGAATTCAACTGAAATGAATTTAACAAATCTATCTGTCAAGATTTGCAAGAAATAAACCACTGTTACGTTCATTTTCTGCTTCACAAAGCAGGTTTTTATGTATTCACAATCCATTGTAGTTCTGAGAGATCTGAGCAAACTGTTACATTTAGGTGGCAAGACAAAGCATTAATTAATAGATGACAAAGTCATCTGGTTCTGTGTTCTTCGCAGGCAAATCATTCCTAACCTAAATATAGGGCTTCATCCCAAGCACTGAAAGGTTAAACAAAAACCTCTTCAGTCAAAATGCTCACAGCTCTTAAGACAGCGAGCTATAAATTATTAAGTAGCTTGTCTAATTGCTTCATGATGGCATCCAAAGATCCCAGCCCTCCCTACCCCCCATCCCAAGGCGCAATTCCAGCTGGATGCACTTTCACCACAGCCCATTATTCACCGGAGTCGGCTCCAATGTGAAAATGAGGTACCAGAGGTCAGGCTCCTAATCAGAAAACAAAGAGGAAGATTCCCAGACCCACGTAACATCCTAAATCTCCGAGCTCCATCGGCGAGCTGACAAGTGGAAAAAACCTAGGAAACCTCATCAATAAGTAACGGGGAAAGGAATGGGATTACACCGATTTTAAATCCCTCAAATTAAGTCATATGCAAAGAACCGCTTCTAGAAATACTGCCCAGAACCAGGGCTGCAATCAGAATCTTGAATTCAAAAATAGGGAATTTGCAGTAAGAGGACGAGGGTCTAAAGAATAAACTCGATTTCCAATTATTAGGAAAGAAATAGGCAAAGCAGGAAAAAGCAGCGCAAGATAAGAAAAAGAAGTTCAAGTCATCAACACGCACAGATTTTCCAATTCACTACTTTGATGGTTTTTTAAACACCACATTTCAGGCAGAGGAAAAGCATATTTAATGACGCCGGCTTTACAAACCATAGCATGGTTTGCAAATCAAACAAAATAGCTCTTTTTTTTCTTTTTTTACTGCTGGAAGTATCAGCATTCCTAATTTTTCTAAAATATGTAACTAAATCACCCCCCCCCACACCAAATCAAAAGCTCTGCGAAAACAGTAACTGCTGAAATAATAAATCTTGGCTTGAAGCTTCTTGTCTTCTTAATTTACAGATGTTAAATATTTATTCTTTCCTGTCTACTGTCTTGCACCATAAGGAAATTCTTTTTCTTTACAGCAAAACGCAATTGATTGATTGATTGATTGATCTTAGTGTTCTTTCTTGGAAAAAGAAACATTATGAGGGATGGATCAAGTCGGTCTTTTCATGGGGTTTTCATACCAAAGTCCAGAATAATTCAAATACCTGCAGAGTTGATATGACTGGCATAAAAGTAATCTGTAGATAGTAACGTGCAACCAGCTGAGTGTCACCAAATGATGGCTAATGAAGGGAAATACAAGAGGAGCAGCTCCATCTCCACTCAAATGGTAGTAAATGTCCATCAGGAACAAGATAAAATAAAAACAAGGCAGTAAAAATTACGTGGAGCTTGTCTTGTCTCGAGAACATTAATTGCAGGAGGAGTTGATGATTGACAGAAATCTCCCAGCCACTTCTCCGCTGCCATCGAAGAGCAACGGTAAATGCCACAGAGAGGGCAACGAGGGTTCAAAAAGGGCATGAAAATTATAATAATGTCCTATTGGTTTGATGTGTCTCTTGCCTTTAACTGCTCCTGGAAAGAGGAAAAGTCAGGGAAAGAAAAAACCAAAACTCACCACGTCCCTATTTATTCTTGAACTACAATTACTCAGCCAAACTTTGGCCAATTGTTTTTGAAGTAGGACAAAAGAGCCCAGCAGTAAAAGATCCAAGTGGGAAAGTTAAAAATACGGAAATCTTACTGTCAGGGTTGGTTTAGATGTCATTTATAGGCAAAAAACCCCCACAAAACCCAGGATGGAAGGGTTTGTTTTCCATCATACAAGAGCAATCGAAACTCGATGTGTGTGTACTGAGACGTTGGCAGTGCAAAGGTTGACACACGATAAAACGTGGCACCAGAAGGGTTTGTCCTTCCTCCACCTGGGCTGGAAAAGGCACCAAAGCCACAGGAAACAGCACGTTTCATGTTTGTCTCCTTCAAAGAGGAAATGAAAATGAAATTTGTTGCCAGGTCTTTAATCCTAGGGGCACAAAAGATCAAGAAACCCTGTTCACGCATGCAGAGGTCAAATAAACGGGTAAATGAAGGTGGTTAATTCTGAGGATGAAGCCCAGGGAGGGGTAGAGTCCTCAGCAGCCTTCCCTACCCTCCTCTTCCTCCCTTCCGAAGAACCCAATTCTTTAATTAATTGTTTTACGTAGGTGAAATGGACCATTAGAAAACATTAGACACCACTTAATTTATCATTTATACAAGGATGAATGCAAATCATTTTGAGGTTTGGGGTTGGGTTGTTGTTTGGTTTTTTTTTTCCTTCTTCCCACACCCCTAATTAATATTCATGAGGATAATTTCACAAAGGCAGTTATAAAACTATGTCAGAGGCAGCTCGAAAATATAGTTGTGCTGAGGCAGAAAGAGGAAATTCTCTTCCCACCTCGGTCCTGAAAGGGGGAATTTAAACTCAACGCGATCGTTTACTGAATGATGGGGAGGGTGAAGGGGGGGGGGGGGTGGGTGTTAAAATATTTGGGAGTTATTCATGACGCAAAAAATAACCCTGTGGAAAAGCAGATAACGTTATACAAAAGCTAAGTTCATTTGTTCTGGACAGGTGGCTGGGCTGCAACTCCGTGGCGGCATCCAAAGCCTGCCCACAATAGCCCTAAAGACGATTATGCAAATGGTCCTTATTCCCTGCTATTTTCCCAGGAATGGGAGAAGGGCTCCATGTGGAAGAAGCAATTGTTTCCCACTCATGTGGAAAACAAACCCAGAGCAAGAAGGGAGGGAATGTGAACGGGAGATAGCGACACGTACCCGCCACCGGGGCCGGCTCTTCTGCTTTCTCGCCTTGAAAAAAAACGCTTGAAATGATCAAAAGGTGATTTTCAGCCCCAAACACAGATTCTGGGGCTCAAAGCGCAGGAAACGCGTTCTTCATCCACAGTTATTTTATGGTTTTTTTTCCTTCTATTCTACCCAGGGACAAAGTTTTGAGGTGGTAACTCTCCTCGGGGCGTAACTCAGCGCCAAGATGTGGGGCTGCCCGATGCTTGGCTGGAAAAAGCTGAAAGTTCCTAAAAGATGGGGCAGAGATGGGGCAGCAGAGCATCCACTCATTCGGATTTTGTCCAGATTTCATGCCCTTGAAGGATTTTTTTAAATTTTTTTCCCTTCCCTAATTCCACATCTCGATCACAGAGTAATGAAAAACCAAGTAAAAATCAAAGTCGATGCGTTTGCTTCACTTCAGTCCTTCGATAATGATGAATTTCAACATGTTTTATTAAAATACAGCACCTCGTAACAGAATATAGACCGGTTTAAAAGCATGTAAAAGTTACTTTTAAAAATAAGTATTAGAAGAGCCCTTATGTTTCAAACCCAGCTCTTTCCAAAACCCATGACTTAAACCCCCCCATTTCCACATAAAACGCTTTTCACCTCTCCTAAATATTAATTTTCCAGCTAAATACCCACCTAAATAATTCAGCTTTCCTTCTGCTTATATAGTAATGGTATCTGATAGGATTCAGGACACAAAACTAACCAGCAGCCTGCAGCTTTATTAATTAACAGTTAGGCATGGCTAATTATAATTACAGGGGCATGACTGTCCCTATGCACAAAGCACCAGGTATTAAGCGGATCCGGAGAGGAGTTAACGGGCCAGAAGTTGTAACAGATAAATTTATTAATTTTTTTTACATTCATTTTTGCAATTGATTTTTTACACAGTTGAGGAACTGGGCTCTGCAGCTGAATCTTCCAGTTGTAAACTGGGCCCAGGAGCAGCTGCATTAGTGGGAGGGAGATTCTCCATCCACCAGGGTCAAATGGCTGCATTCCATTGAGGGATGCATTTAGGATAAGAGGAAATGGGAACAAACTTGAATATAAGAAGTTCCACCGAAACTTGAGGAGGAACTTCTTCACTTTGAGGGTGGCAGAGCCCTGGAAGAGGCTGATGAGAGGTGATGGACTCTCCTTCCCTGGAGACATTCAAACCCCACTTGGACACGTTCCTGTGGGACCTGCTCTGGGTGGGGGTTGCAGCAGATGATCTCCAGAGGTCCCTTCCAACCCCAGATTCTCTGTAACCCAGGAACCGGTTCCCACTCCAGTAACCAGTTTCATTCGAGCTGAACAGTCAGCACAAGCTGTGATATTGATTCAATAATCAATATTTTTTCTCCAGTTTGCTATTATTCTTTACTTTTCCTATTTTAACAGGACCAGGTTTCCACAGCTGCTAGCAGGAGGTTAAAATAAGAAATAATCATCCGGTTGACCTTCCCTCAAATGAAAAAGACCTGGCAATGAGAGTTACAGCAAACCTCAAAGTTTGGGGAGTGGAAATGAGGTGCAGTGTTAAAGGATAATCAGCATTTGGTGATTTAAAGACCAATAAATACCTTCTCCACTTTAGGAACAAGAGGAAATGGCCTCAAGTTGCACCAGGGGAGGTTTAGGATGGATATTAGGAAAAATGTCTTCCCAGAAGGGGTTATCAATCCTTGGGAGAGGCTGCCCAGGACAGTGGTGGAGTCACCATCCCTGGAGGGATTTCAAAGCTGGGCACATGTGGTGCTGAGGGACATGGGTTAGTGGTGGGTTTGTCAGTGTTGGGTTGATGGTTGGATTCAATGACCTGGAAGGTCCCTTCCAACCTCGACCATTCTGTGATTCTGTGATTCTAAAGAAAGCGACACAGGTTTTCACCTCATTCCAGCCCTGTAATTTAAAACATGAAATATAAAAGCTGCCTCCTATACAAGGATTTTTTTTTTTAACTTTTTAAAGTAACCTGCTTTAGTGGGAGGTGTCCCTGCTCATGGCAGGGGGGGTGGAACTCAATGATCTTTAAGGTCCCTTCCAACTCAAACAATTCTATGATTCTATGATCTTTTCAAAACTTAAGTTATTTATGCTTCTTTTTGCTCCACTTTACCATCACCTAATCCTTGAGCCAGGTTTACAAAGTTGCTTTGCCTTCCCAAGGCTGGAAGTTTGTTTCCAGTGTCGATCCCCACCTTTTCTCCCTTCATATCCCATCAACTCACAGGCTTCGTGCTGATCTTCGAGTCAAAAGAATTTCTTGGCACTTTCTGCCCTTGCTTTAAAGCCATTAATAAAATCCTCCTCACATCACTGCCATTTTGGCTACTTTTCCTCACTCAACAGAATTTACAAATAAAAGCGTTGAGTGAAGACTCTCTCGCTCATGGGTCCATCGTACAGACACCGCCTTTACCATCTATAATTACACCGCTGTTATTTTGACACTTTTTAGAATTTCTTTTTTTTTTTTTTTTTTCCCCAAGGTAACAAGCACTTTGCGTTTCCACGAATTCCACTCTTCTCTCTTCTGGGTGCTCTGGACATCTTCCAAATATCTTTCAACTATTTCTTTTTGCCTCTCCTCAATTACTCCTTGTCTTTCGGCGATGACACTTTCCGTTCCGATGTTCCACTTCAGAGTTCCCTTCCCTTGAGCTACAACAGCCCATGGCAGGGTGGTTGGAACTTGATGATCTCTAAGGTCCCATCCAACTCTAACCATTCTACCATTCCATGATTCTAACTCATTTCAGGTTTCTCTCCGCACGCTCTTCTGAACATCCTTTCCCTACCCAAGCATTTCTATTTTCAACCACCAACTCTTCAGTCAGTCTCTTTTTTTTTTATTGCTCCCCTGAAACTTTGGACACTTTCCAGCCCAACAGCTCCTCATTCTTTACCCACCTCTACTTCTTTGTCTCGGCCTGGTAACACAAAACTTGATCAGCCGTTTCTATAATTTCTGGTTTTATGCCGTTCCACAGCTCTTCACCATTCATTTCCTCTTTCACCAGAGACAAAATTCCACACACACCCCCCAACTCCTTTGTTTTCTTTCCTCTATCTGGCTCTTTCCATCTGTGCTTATCGTAGATCTTCATTCTTGACACTTTTTTGGTTGCTCTGAGCTTCAGTTAATGCCAGCTCTAACTTTAGCTCTGGAGGTGATTTTGTGCCAGAGGAAGCCTTCGACGGATGTAGGAACATGCCCTGATTTACTGCAAACTCCCTCTGGAATTATCAATTCTTGGGCAATTCACTTAATCTTCAGAGAACAGGGACTATTCTGAGACTAAACTAGAGACCTGCTCGTGAAAATAATCAAGAATTTCGGAGAGAGTTAAAAAGGTAAGCCCAAGCATGGCTAAACAAAATATACCTATTTTCATTAAAGCATGCCTGCAGGGTATGACAGCGCTCCTATCGCTTTGAGGATTATTTCTGCATATTAGAAAGAATTTTTTGCATATGAGAATACCCCTACCAGCTGCAATTATATGAGCGTACATAACTGGATTCTACTAAAAGTTCTGCTCTATGTTTCATTTAATAGATTGTATATATTAATTTACATTACTGCTCTTTAGGTATACAGAAAATAGGTCGACAGAGGGACGAAAAGCATTTAGAAGATCAAAACAGGTTCACAGAGACAATACTGTTTAATGAAGGGGGAAAAAATCCAGGCTGCTGTAAGAGTCCAACCCACAGGCTTGTCCCCATCACCTTTTTTCCACCCAAAATTTCCTTAAGCATGACCAGAAATCATGTCACATGCAGTGCTGCGTACACTCTCCATCTCAGGAGCTTCTTGCCCCACCATCCACCCACAACGGGACCCACAAGTAGATGCTCCCTTCTCTCCTCCTTTGCAATTACTTGACAAATTTTATATAAATATGTATATTTATATAAATCTTATATTTAATATAAGAGCCGCTCGCTGAGGTACAGCCAGGGGCTGGTGCAGGACACGGCACTGGACATGTCCCTGGCTCCAGATATTGTCCCCACAGCCTGGTGACACACGGGCTCTTACACTCTCAACAACTTCACTTTCCCCCAAAAAAATTAATAGGTAAGAGTACAACTTCAAAAAAAAAAAAAAAAACCAGAAAAAGAAACCGTGAATAATAAATTATAACAAAATCTCCTTTGAAAATTAGATCCCAATAGCCCCTTTTTCTTATTCATACCATCATTATACACGTATCTGAGAGGAAAGAAAACACTTTTTTTTCCACTTTTTTCGCATACAAAACCCCATATGATTAATTTAACATATAACTAACATATGTTTGTCAACTCCTTGTTTCACTGTAGGCCTCTAACCCAGTGTTTTCCGTACGGCTCCACAGATAGTGCCACCATTCATTATTCAAAGGTTTCTGCTGCAAACCAAAGATGTCCTGGTAAATAACAGCTTTGGACTCATTACAAGATGAGTCACGTTTGAGTTTCCACTCATTACAGGTAACTCTGTTATTCATTCTTAAAATATTTTTGCTCTTTGCGTATTATCGGGCGGTTGTGCGGAGAAAAATCTTCGCTCCAAGCCACGGGGAGAAGAGGAAAAAGAAATTCATTGTAAATAATCAGCTGCTCCTGGGAGACAGAGACATTGCCGTGTGCCAAGTCAAATTAATCCCAGACACAAAGATGTGAATAAAGCTTTAAAAGTGCAGATAAAGCAGGGAAATTAAATAGATCACTCAGAGAAATAAAACTAACTTCATTCGGTACTGTATTTTACACGCTGGCCGGTGTGTGTGCCTAAAATCCCAAATTTCTGCAAAGGGAAAACCGCTCTTCCCATGAATGCTTGGAAGCCAAAAAGAAGAGAGCACTTTACAGAGAGCCCGGAGAACGCAGATGGGCTTTCTAAAGTCTTGTTTTAAGCAAATGCATCAAGAGGAAAAATTCTGCGAAGAAAAGCCAACCAAATCTGGTTTTAAAAGATCTGCAAGAGAATCAGAACCAAAGTGAACTTCATTCATATTGAAATCAGCATCGCTAGATAATGGATTTTAAAAGAACAACTTTTATTTAGCCCAGGGCAAGCTTCGAATTTGCAGTCTGGTCTCATCTCCCCCCCTCAAACCTCTCCCTTTATCGAGTTTTTCGTTTTCCCTCCTTTATATAAACGGTGCATTTCTGAACACAAGACGTCAAACGCGGCTCTGATGAGACTTAATTAACTCCTACAGGGGTGGGTCATTAGAAAACAGTTATATATTGTTGCAAATTCACATAGCGTTGTACAAACACAGAAGGAAACAGATTTCCTACCTTGAAACACTTAAAACTTGAATAAAACCACCAATAACCCAGGGAATCAAGGGTGTCAGATGCAGAAATTATGGAGTGTTTTAGGGGCAGAGAACGGGGTCACTGAAGACAAAACAGTCAAGAAATTAAGGGAAATGAACTCAAAACAGAGACAAGTTCATACACAAGGGCACGGTGCTTTAGAGCTTCAGAAACAAGGAGCTTAATACAGTAAAGGACAGAAACCATCATATAGGAGAGGACAGAAAACCCCTTGTACATAGAAAAGCACAGAAGAAATGAGTTGTTGTTCAAGTCATTTCAGTTCCTACATAAGGGATGTTAGTACTTCGACGACTGAAAAAGTCATTCTGGCAGTAATAAAGAAGCAAAAAATGACTCAAAACATACATGAAATAAAAAAAAAAAAATATCATCACGTTGTTGTTGATACAGGCCAGGATGCTGGTGGCCTTCTTGGCCACCTGGGCACACTGATAGCTCTTCTTCAGCCAAGAGTTGACCAACTCCCAGGTCTTTTCGGCCAGGCAGCTCCAGCCACTCTTCCCCCAGCCTGGAGCACTGTCTGGGGTTGGTGTGACCCAAGTACAAGACCCAGCACTTGGTCTTGTTGAACCTCAAAGTGAGGTTCACCTCTAGCGGGGGTTAAAGTCAGGGAAGATCTGAGACAGGAGTGAAATCACACCGTACACTTGAATAAACCAAAAGAGGATCCATAGAACTGTTTGATATTCACCAAGTGGGCAAAATAACACAGAAATGACTGAAACCTGAATCAGTGACAGAAAAGCTTTCAGAAAAATCGAGGATCATAAAAACAAAGACTAAAGAAACAGCCACCACGGAAATCCATCCATCCATCCATCCATCCACAAACCAACCTTAGCAGCAGCCTATGAACCAATTAATGAGTCCACATGCAAGCAGGAACGATTAAAAAATCATAGAATCACAGAATTGTCTAGGTTGAAAGGGACCTTAAGATCGTCGAGTCCAACCATCAACCTAACTCTGATAAAAAGCCGTCACTAAATCATGTCACTAAGCACTATGTGAACTCGTCTATAAATGTTCTGGCATCCTGTGATATCAATGTAAATGAGGGGTAATTAATGGGGATAAATTGCTTCTCACCTTTAAAGAAGATCCTAAAACCACGCCTGATTTTACCTCATTAATTTTTGCATCCCATCCTATTGCTTCTGCCAAATGGGATCACAAGAGGTACCAAGCTTATTGCCAAAAACCACATGGACAAGGTCACCTGAAGACGGCAGCCGCTCCGTGCATTGGGAATTCTCTAACTATGAAGGTTTGGAAGCGTGGAAGCACGTAGAGGAGCAAACACATCTTTCCAAACCATCTGAAAGGCAGAGGCACACAGTTGTTCATTTTGGTTTTCAATTCTCCGCTCCCCAGAGCGGGGAAATTTCTGGGCACGGAGACAAAATGATATTTCATTAAAAGCTACTCCCGCTTTCGATTCTTCAGTAACTTGGTTACCGGCTCCGTTGACCATTTATGCACTGAAAGGAATTTAATAAAAAAAAAACCAAACAACACAATCCTGGGTTTCTATTGTGTTTACAGAACCGGTGATGGTGTAATTTTGAATGTAGACACAGCTGACGGTGCAGTTTGCTTTAAAAACCCCTTTGAGCTAGGTAAAACAGAGAAAAAATTGAGATAAAAAGCCCCAATTCCATGGACTATTACGTATATTAATGTTATACAAATGGTATTTATTTTAGTTTACCATTTCACAGAATCACAGAATGATGTGGGGTTGGAAGGGACCTCTGGAGATCATCCAGGCCAACCCCCTGCCAAAGCAGGGCCACCCAGAGCAGGTCCCACAGAAACGTGTCCAGGTGGGGTTTGAATGTCTCCAGGGAAAGAGACTCCACCACCTCTCTGGGCAGCCTCTGCCAGGGCTCTGCCACCCTCACAATGAAGAAGTTCCTCCTCATGTTTGGATGGAACTTCTTATTTTCAAGTTTGTGCCTGTTCCCTCTTGTCCTGTCACTGGGCACCACTGGAAAAAGACTGGCCCCATCCTCCTGACACCCACCCTTTAAGGATTTATGGGTGTTGATCAGATCCCCCCTCAGCCTTCTCTTCTTCAGACTAAAAAGCCCCAAGTCCTTCAGCCTTTCCTTGAAAGAGAGATGCTCTAGGACTCTCATCATCTTTGTAGACCTCTGCTGTACCCTCTCCAGCAGTTCCCTGTCTTTCTGGAACTGGGGAGCCCAGGATCATAGAATGACACCCAGAGAGGTGGTGGAGTCTCCTTCACTGGAGACATTGAAACCCCCCCTGGACACATCCCTGTGCCATCTGCTTTGGGTGGATCTGCTCTGGCAAGGGGTTAGACTAGATGATCTCCAGAGGTCCCTTCCAACCCCAGATCATTCTGTCATTATGTAGTGGAATTAACATCCTGCAGCTGATGACACTCGCTGATACCATCATGCGGCCGGGCTACTCTCGTGCTCACACCAAGGCCAAATTCCAGTGATGCTTCCTCAGCACGTCCTAAATCCTGCCCTGAATCATCCAGTATTTCCTGGGCCTGAACCCAGATAAACTGTGAGAATAATCAGGGAAAAACTCTTATCACTCACAACATTAGTAATAGGTTGAAGGAGTAAATCTCTCTTTATTCCTGTTCCACACAACCCCACGAGACCTGGAGTTGGTGGAATTTTACATCTTGCTTAGTCTAAATGATTTCAGTGAAAAAAATATCACCACCATTTAATGAAAAGTTTTGTAAACTGGAGAGTACGTACGTTATTTTTAACTACAGCCTGTGACTCAAATTGAGCTACATTTAATATCTTAATCTGGAAGTTAAGCCTCACTTGAGTTCTGTGGGTTACCAAAAAGAGCACAAATATTAGGAAGTGAAAAATATTTCAGTTTTCTTTTTCAACATTTCTACCTCACAAGCTCTTTGCCTTCATTTTTTTTATTAATGCCTCAGACACTTGGGGGTGGGGGGGAAATCCACCTTAGATAAGGTGAACTTATATGAACTTGCAAAGTAATTAAGATTTTTTAGGGGTTTTTTTTTTGGTTTAGATTAAAGAGCCCAAGTGCACAGCAACAACCTTTCTCTGGTTTCTCACCTCTCTCCTCTTAAAGGAATTAAGCAGATGCAGCAAAAGCCTGAAGGTCGCTGTAAAACAGATAAGGGGTGACAAGATCCAAAGCAAAGGGATGGTGCAAGCTCCACTGGTGGTGGACAGGACTTTGCACTGGGACTCTGCTGGTACGTACGGTTATAAATGGTCTGCAGAAGGTGAGGAGCAAGAAGGTGACAAGATCTGCTGACGATTGTTATTCAGAGTGGTAAAGTTAAGGGCTTGATATCAAGAACTGGAAAGGATTTTAATGAGATGGAGTCACAGGGTAGCAAAATGGAAATTAAATTCAATATAAGTAAATGTAAAGAGATACAAACAAGGAAAAAACCTAATATGGTAGGTAGACCATCTCTACACAGGGTCAGTATCATAGAATGGTTTGGGTTGGAAGGGACCTTAAAGACCAACCAGTCCTAGCCCCCTGCCCTGGGCAGGGACACCTCCCACCACACCAGGTTGCTCTAAGCCTTGTCCAACCTGGCCTTGAACCCCTCCAGGGATGGGGCAGTCACAGCTTCTCTGGGCAACCTGGACCAGGCTCTCACCACCCTCACAGCAAAGAATTTTTTCCCCAGATCTTATCTAAATCTCCCCTCTTCACCAAGAAAAACAACTTGCCAGGAGACAGAAATATTGCCTCGTACTTAGGCAACACTTCTACTGATTAGACGATCAACACATTTCGCTTCTGGTATTTTGATTTCATCAGCTTTCCTGGATGCTGAAACATCTTGACCACAGTGTAAACACCTGCAGGGTTCCCTGTCTCTGTTTAGTGTGGCCTCCTTGACACACCATCTGGCCAACAGACATCAGACATAGGTCATACCTCATACTGGGAATGCAAGATCTCAATCATATGCAGGTGAGTTGGGATGGTCTTGCCACACTACACATCCTGAAGAGGTCCTCAAACATCAGCCCCAGCAGACCCAGTGATTCACTTCACCCCACATAATTATGTGCTGGTTTTCACATAGCTCTGGTCCAGCCATCATCCCAAAAACTCAAGACCTGATTGATTGAAGAAGTGAAGATTGAAGTGGCAACATGGATCGCATGGGGAGAATTTCTGAAAGTGCAGGAAGCCAAATCTGTCAGTACTAGTGTAGAAGAGATGTGAGGGTGGTGAGGCACTGGAACAGGTTGCCCAGGGAAGTCGTGGATGTCCCATCCCTGGAGGGGTTCAAGGCCAGGCTGGATGGTACTTTGAGCAACCTGGTGTGGTGGAAGGTGTCCCTGCCCAGGGTAGGGGGTTGGAACTAGATGATCTTTAAAGTCCCTTCCAACCCAAATGATTCTATGATTCTATTTCAACCATGATCTGGAGCAAAGGGATTAACAGAGACAGCCTAAACAAGAAGGACATCAAGCACAGAAGGATAATAGCAACCGATCCAAATGTTTTTCACCATCTGGAGTATTAGAGAGAAGAAGATATAATTTGTATTTTTGTGGAAATTTCGAAAAAATATGCTCATCTATCACAATGTCTGATACCATTATTATCTCTTCCTCCACAGATGCGCAAATGGGCAATCAAAAAGGATTTCACTTCTATCACTTTTTCTGCTGCTGTGTAAAAAAACAGCACAAGAGAAACCAACGGCTGGAAAAGAAGAAACAGAAACACTCGACTTTACTCCAGGTTTTACAAAGTCTCCACGTATCAGAAGAGCTCGTTAAGCATCATGATTTCTTCTTGCAATCAAACCTTTTTATTTCTCTCTGGAGCCTACTCCAAGGGCGCGACGCTCCTCTGTGCTTGAAGGCTTCCCTGAAGATGGCACTGTGTGAGCGTCAGGAGATGCAATGAATAAAGACCATCTTAAAAGTAAAGATGTTAATGGCAAAAAGTAATTCCACAGGATTAATGACGACCTCAGATTTGCCAACAGCTCTAAGTTTTGCCTTCAAAATAGAATTTAAAGACCTCTGCTCTCCTTTTTCTCCCCCTGATGTTTAAACCTGGAAGAATACCTTTGATGTTATACCAAGTCTGGTATACAGCAAAAATGCTTATATAGAGATAGCACAGGACCAAAAAAACCCATTTATTAATAAAAAAATAAAAAAGGGGGACCAAACTTCTAAAACTCTGCAAGCTACAGAAAAACACATTTCATTGTTGTACAGAAAGCAAGTAGGATCTATCCACAATCTATCACGTAATCATAAAATGCTTTGAGTTGGAAGGGACCTTAAAGACCACCTAGTTCCAACCCCCTACCACGGGGAGGGACACCTCCCACTAGACCAGGTTGCTCAAAGCCCCGTCCATTCTATTTAATTATAAGAACATAAATATAAATAATTGATTCATTTTAATATTTCTATTTTGTATTATTTTCAAGAATTTCCAGAAAAGCTAAAAGAAGAGCGGAACTCCCCAAACCTTCACAGTCTTCCATAGATGTATTTAAATCTACTCTTTAACAGAACAACAGAGCAAACAGTTCTTGCCAACGCAGAAATATAGAATCATAGAATGGGTTGGGTAGGAAAGGACCTCTAAAGGCCAAGCCCCTGCCATGGGTAGGGACATTTTCAACTAGATCAGGTTGCTCAAAGCTTCATCCAACCTGGCCTTGAACCCCTCCAGGGATGGGGCAGCCACAGCTTTTCTGGGCAACCTGGGCCAGGCTCTCACCAAACTTCTTTAGATCTTCCTAATTCTATAAAGCAAAAGAAAGGGATGGGAGAGGAGGTAGCACAAGGCTTCCACCATTAAAAAAAAGCCCTACTCTTAAGAAAACAAGCAAAAAATCCCCCAAAACCACAATTCTGGCCTTCAGTTGCTGTGTAATTATTGCTACAAAGGAAATTAAATCAACTTTGAATTAAAAAAACCTTTGTTTCTTTACAATTCAGAGGATTTGTAAATAGTATTTTTATCACAGATAATCAATATATTGTATATTTTTTGTTCTTTTTCAAAAAATCTACCTCTCTAGGAGTGAGAAGATCCATCCAAACATTAGGAGGAATTTCTTCACTTTGAGGGTGGCAGAGCCTTGGAAGAGGCTG
>BJBW01011602.1:0-24217 GCA_004320125.1 Scolopax mira
CAATCTAAACCTCCCCTGGTGCAACTTGAGGCCATTTTCTCTCGTCCTATTGCTTGTTAATTGGGACAAGAGACCGATCCCCACTTCTCTACAACCTCCTTTCAGGTAGCTGTAGAGAGTGATAAGGTTTCCTCCCTCAGCCTCCTGTTCTCCAGGCTAAGTAACCCCCACTCCCTCAGCAAGACTTGTGTGCAAGATCATTCACCAACTTTGTTGCCCTTCTTTGGACACGCTCCAGTATCTCTGTGTCTTTTTTCTACTGAGGGGCCCAAAACTGAACACAGTATTTCAAATGTGGCCTCACCAGTGTTGAGTACAGGTGGACTATCACTTCCCTAGTCCTGCTGGTCACATTATTTCTGACACAAGCCAAGATGCTATTTGCTGCCTTGGCCACCTGGGCACACTGCTGGCTCATATTCAACTGGCTGTCAACAAATATACTCAGGTCCGTTTTTTTTGGGCAGCTTTCCATCTACTCTTCCCCAAGCCTGAGTGGTGCATGGGGTCGTTGTGACCCAAGTGCAGGACCTGGCACTTGGCCTTGTTGAACGTCATACAGTTGGTCTTGGCCCATCAATTCAGCCTGTCTAGACCCCTCTGTAGAGCCTTCCTACCCTCAAGCAGATCAACACTCTTGTCCTACTTAGTATCATCTGCAAACTTACTGAGGGTGCAATCTCTGCTGATGAACTTTGTCGATACCGTTTCTTCATTTAACAGTCCAGGCTAAAGTAAAACCTCTTGAAAACCTCAAAAGGACATACAAGAGAATGTATATGTTTTCTCAACCATTCTGGTTATTAGGTCCAACAAAAATAGAGATTATTTTATTCAGGGAAACCACTGTACTAAAAAGAAACATGGATTTGTCTAGATACTTTGGAAATAGATAAATACTTTAGCAAATGACACTCACCTAATGTTTTGACAGGGTCAGAATAATCTGAATCTGTAAATTGTCCTTTAATGTTAGTTGCTCTGAACTTAAATCTGTGAAATAAAACCAATAAAACTAATGAAATGAAAGTTTATGTGCATTTTCTTAAATACTATTTCACTTAGAAACTAAAAACTACTTTTTAGTTTTAGTATAATGTCAGCTGCAATTATTTACCTGCTAAAATGACATCAAAGACTCAGTATCTTAAATGTATAATTAAACTATATTAATTACTTATCTTGATTTTCGGTTTATTTAATTTAAGAAATCAGTAAGAATCTTTAAAAAAAATTGTCTCCCATGTTACACTCAACCAAAAATTTTAAAATTAGAGACAATAAAGATAATTTTCACCTTTTCATAACTGAACTACAGATTTTGTGTTTGTATATATGTATATTTCACTTCAACTTTTATCTTGAACAAATATAGGGACAAATGTACTTACAGGTACTGCTTCCTTGGTTTCAGTGGGCCATTACATATTTTGTTTTGACTGCCTGGTGTCATACACATGGTATCAGCACCTATGACATATATCTCCTCTTTGCCACTCAGATCTTCTTTTCCTTCTATACATGGTGGGTTTGGAAAGCCTTCATTTGTAAAATATGGCCTTGGTCTGTTGAAGTAGGCATCATACCACTTAGTAACATTCCCATCATGCTGAGCTATTATCAAGAAAAGAAATAATCAGAAACAATTTACATTCTAACCAGATTGTAATTGAAGAAGTTAAATAGGAAATTAATCCTTAAAAGCTTAGCATTTGGTGCCATTTAAACAACAGAGGTTATAACTGTATTTGCAGTTGAACCCAAATTTCCCTATTATCCACACTACCTATATTTTGTTAACTCAGAGTAAGTCAAGTGAATCACAACTAGAAAATCTCAGGGGCAGTCTCACAAATGAGCTTTGCCTGTAGAGGATATAATTTATTCAAGCCACCTGACTTTGAGCACAGCTAGCAAAGACAGTAAAAAGTGTTTACTCTCTAAAGACAGTAAAGATTGTTTCATAAATAAAATTACTAGATTTCCATAGTGGACAGTACCCAGCAAACTCAGGAGAAAAATCTCCAAAATTTTGCTTAACATAGTATTTGCATATCTATCAGTTCAAGAGAATCTTCACAGCAATAGCTATGAAGTAAATGTTTGTAGGGTTAGTGCTAAAATGCAAAATTCAGAAAAAGTTGAGGGAATGCTTTATTTCTATACTCTGAAAGCAAGCAAACCCAGGGAATTAAATACCTGGGATTTGTCCTTCTTAGATAAAGTATGTCTGATCATATGATGTCCTATCTTGAAACTCCTACTCACATTAGTAGGCAATTACTCAAAAGAGTATCATGGCACTGTTCATGAGAGTAAATGTTCATCAGTCCATACAAGGCAATACACATTCTAACCCACAGTCTACAGAAGGGATTTATATAAATCCCTCTGCCCCCGTTATGAAATAGGACTATCAACTGCACATGACTGCATTCTTTTACAGGCAACTCTAACAGCAACAGAACAACAATCTTGCAAAAAAAAAGTTTCAGATTTTTTTACCTTTCACAAATATAAAATTAAAATATAGAAATATAATGATAACAACAGGGCCAGAATAATATTGATGGCTTCAAAGAGAATGGATGATGACTCATTGCCAAATGTTCCAAAAATCCAGTGCCCAGCCCACAAGTATTGTGAAATATACTTCATTCTTAGTACTGTTGCCACAGCTAAAGTGACTTTGTTAGCTGTTTTCTAATGTGAAATCACTGAGAGCCAAGAAGGGATATAAAAGACAAACAGCCTGAAAACAAAGAAATAAAAAAAATGAAAACAATTTTCAAGAGAACTTATAAAACTCTACCTCCAGCTTCCACAACAAGAACTTGTATCTTCTTGATAGGGCCATGATCATCACTGTAATAACATATTGGCATTCTGATGGTAATTGTTGTAGCTGTGACGAGTAACGCACCATTGGAATCATAAACTGGTGCTGGTTTCTTTTTAGGCCGTGGTGGTTCTGTTTTTAAATAAAGACATACCACAGAGTTTTGTTTTAAATTGTTTTCAGTACAAGGACTTTGTGCGGGCACATAAGTGTGTTATGCAAGACATATCTTCAGCATATTTTCAGAGACAAGTTAATGTTCTACTTAACGCCTTACACCTCTAAAATTGTACTGATAAATGCCCCCACATATCGGTTTTCAATTTAAAGATAACAACAATAAAAAGACTGAGTCTTAGTTTTTCAATGAATTCCAATCAATGACTGTATTCACTTCCACAATTGTGATATTGTATACTTGGCTGTACCTCTGTGATATTCTTCTAAGCTGATGGTTGTCAATATGATTACTTCACCGAGTCTGCACATGGTTTACAGAACCATTCAGATACAAATAGCAAATGGGCAGCGATACACAGCAAAATTAAGCACTGTAATTCAAGGCTATCAGATATGTGTTCCTGTTCCTACATTATGCTGCCTCTGAATAATAAATGAAGGCACACAGCTGTGCACTCACAGGTAGAACAGCAGTTTCTTCATCATTTATAGAGATTTCAGCTAAAGGGTACTTTATGAGACATACCTTTGATATCCATGGTTATTTTCAATTGAATTTTTGGCCCTGCTCCAGCACCATTAATTGCATAGACCTTAAAAAGACAAACATTTATTTCAATGACTATCTGTAATAGCTTCAAATTGTTCAAATATGGATATATTTGAAGCAAGGATGAATGCTGAAACACTCCTTTTGTCATTCACACTTTGCTAGAACTTCATATTTCTCTATGATCCTAAGTACAGTAACACTTCATCGCTTGTAATTTAGCTCTTACAAAAAGGAGAAAAACAAGCCCATAATTAAACAGTTATGTTGCCTTCTCTGATGTCCTAGTCTCTGATTATTTGAAAGGACTTCATGCACATACTTCTACCAAGCACCCTTGGGACAACAGGACCTTTCAACTGAGCCAAATGACAAATGCAAGTGGTAGAATTAAGACAGAGATTTGGACTTGTGTCCATAACGATGTATCACAGGCTGCTTTGCTAGCACTTGAAACAATGGTCGAGAGTACAAAGCTAACCACTGGTGATGTGTCTTGCTCCCACTCACTCCACTCTCTTCGTTGGTCCCATCATTCCTTAGACTTCTCTCTCTTCACACCCCAGACAACATTCTCAGCATGAAAACCTTATATTCAGCCTTGGTTTATGTTCCCCGTTCAGACTAATTTCTCACTCCTATTAAGGAAAAAATCCAAATCAATTCTTACGCTGACATTGTAGGTATTTCCTCCTTTTAGTCCTTCTATCATGGCAGTCACTGACTGATCTGTTTTATCAATGACACTAAGGTTGTGGATCTGGATGGCAGCAGGGTCATCTTCATTGTAAACCATAGCTTGATACACCTGAATATTTCCATTTGGTTCAGACGGCGGCACAAAAGTCACTTGGAACTTTGTTACTTCGTCTGGTATCTTCTGAAATGTTATGTTGTTAGGTGGATCTTCAGGCACTGGAATAAATATTTCAATAATCCACTTAATTAGTTTACTATTAGAGTAAAACCTGGAAAATTACAAATTATATTTTTTCATATCAGTATTATTTCATTAGCATTTTCTGGTTTTATTAAAAAATCTCAAATGCTTATTGCATACATAGATATTTATAAAGACAATAAAAACTTGATTATTTAGTGAAATCCTAGTCTTAATGATAGCATTTAATGCTGCAAATATTAAAAATAATGCTTAGATTACCCTCAGTAGTTTCTACTCACAAAAGTTTCTTCTGATTTTCTACTCAGAAAGCCTGAGGGCATCGTTATACCTTCAAATATGTCTGGGGTAAACAAATCTTTGCATGGGTTGACAAGCAAGAAGCAAGTGTTAGTCTTGAGTATCCCTTTCTGAAAGCTCTCTGTCAACAGCAAGCTCCCTCCCAACATATATACAACCCACTGTGCTCCTAAGAGTCTCTACTTACCACAGCTAAATCTTTAGGAAAAAAAACTTTTCACTAGCCAATGCCCAGACAGAAACACAACATGCGTTTTTCCCAAAGACAGTTTTTTGTCAAATGCTTATTCTAGTAGCTTATTCTCAAGACAGCAAAGGTATAAATCATTTTCCCGGTGTCCCTATCTGGAAGAAAAGGCTGTAACATTCTTTCCAGGCAGCTAAATATTTATTGCTGTACCTGAGCAGACAAGTATGTAGCATGACCTCTAAATAGTGAAATCAAGCAGCTGAAGGTAAACACATTCCCTCAGTCAAAGATTTAGATGCAGTTCATACCTTCCGGGATTTGTACACCGGCCACAAATGCTTACTCAGGCTTGTTTGGAGTAAATCTGTGTAAACTGGTCCTAACTCAGCCATACGCTAGACTGTACAAACCAGATGAGATGGAAAAAATGACTGTTCCTCTCTAAGGTTACTGCACCTCCTAATGAATCACATTTTTACATAAGAGAAAAGACTACCAAAAAAGATTGCTCACTGGACAGACTCAGGAACAACCTAAATTTAATCTTAATTCATTTTTCCATAGTAAAAGGTCATATCAGCCTCTAGGGATATATACAGGTCATGAAATTGTTAGAATTTAACATATTAAAGGCACTAGAGAGAGATATACACTCACTCATATCGTATCAATCATATCATATCATTAGGTTCACTGAATTTTCATACATCAAAAGAAAGATAACTGATAAATACAATCACTGTGTAATATGTCTGAATCTGAAATTAACCTAAGCATATAGCTACAAAAGCTGACCTGCACCTAACCTCACTAGAGGTAAAGCTATTGTAGTTTATACACAGTTGATAATTAGTTTGAATGAGACAAAACTTCAATATGTTTTCAGATAGATAACATTTTTTGGTTGTTTTGTTTGTTCATTTAACTATCCTTAGTGAACAATTCTTTCCCATGTATATCTGTTTATATTTTCCTGATCAAAGGTTATCTACTTCTCCGCAACAGTCTCTTGGTGTCATAAGGTCCTTACACAGTTCTTCACTTTCATCTCTCAGTCTTATTTCTCTGAGTAACTTAATAGCATCAGCAACTTTTGTCAACTTCATATCTACCTCATTCTCCACATTGTTTTGAATCTGTGGAACAGCTGACTCAAGCACAGATCCTTGTGGGCCTTCACTAGCAACCTCCTTCCACTGAGAACACATAGGTCGTGTCCTCAACTCAGTACAGGTACAATTTATAAATGGTAGTATTTGCTTCACTTAATTTTTATGTTTGAATTTTGCATCAAGACCAAGGATGTTGTATAGAGTTTTCAATAATCTCTTAAGGGAAACAGGCACCTCCACAGCAAGGAGTCATCCCTTCCCAAAACAGATATCATATACATATATATTACATATACACATATATATATACACACATAATGCTAATATAGATAGGACCTCTCTTCATTGACTATAGAAGTAATCTAGATAGCTGTGTTCCACACATCCATATTTTCCATGAAGCAAGTTAAGATGTCAGCATTACTAAAGGTAAATCTTAGTATTTATTATCACCACCACTTTTTTTTCTTTGTTGACTGCCACTTTTTTAAATATTGAAAAAATATTGTGAGAACAAATCTGCATTAAAAGTGCACCATGTGGTCAAAACTCTCATTTCTTTGTCAGATGAAAGAAAAACTGCAAAGTTTGATCCATATAAAGTAGAGAATAATACAAACCTGCTTCAAAAGTGGAGACAATTACCGGAGAACTAGCCTTGCCTTCAAGGAGCGCAGCATTAACATCCCCCGTAAAGGCAACGATTACTACAGAATATCTTGTAAAGGCTTTTAAATCAGAAATTTCTAAAACTTTACCCTCATCATTTGTCTTCAGAAACTGAGCTTTATAATTGTCATTATCTACCTGTAAAATAATAATTAAAAAAACACGATTACAAGACTTGGAACAGGCAAAATCAGGGCATTATTATTTGAACACCTTATTTCTCTTTCCAGTTTTCTAACCATTTACATGGAAAGGTTCACAAGAAGTCTCCAGCTACCAAGTCTAAAAAGCTGCACAGGGGAGCTCACTCCCACCTCACCCATGTGTTGCCTCTTTAGCACTTTGTGAAGTATGAGATTAAACAAAAGGGCTCTTCGCTTGGTGCTGTCAAGCAAACATGAACCCACTGGTAGACACCAGGCCAGGGAAGATGCAATGACCTGAAATGGGAATCAAAGTAGCCACAAATTCAGAAGATGAGCAGCTATATAGAAGAAATTATTTGGAATACAAAACCAAAAAGAATATTGGGCAGCAAATATGTAATGTTGATAGGACTGCAGAAAGTGCATTTATTTCCCTTGGGGTATAATAATAGAAGCTCTACTTATGAGACAGTGGGGAGGGGATAATTCTCTCACTAGAAAAGCTGGAACGCAGAAATAATTTCGGTTCAATCTAGAAATGGGAGGATGCTGGAAGATATAGTAATAACTTCAAAATACCAAAAAAAAAAAAAAAGGCTGCTACTAAATTGAAGATAAACCATTGTTTCTAGAGTTCATGAAAACATAAACAGGAATTTGATTTGCACCAAAAAAGATTATAATTAAATTTTACAAAAACTGCAATTCTATACTTAAATATGTGGCTAAAACTATGAGTATATGTTTAGTTATAATCTAGAACAATCTGTCAAGGGTTGCTGAGCAATTTTCAGCACTGGAAATCTTTTAAAAAAAGGATAATGAATAATTTGTGAGAAAGATTCTGGGTACACTTGTTTCTGCGTTAGAGCATGATATGGACAGGGTCATTTCTCGGGATTCCTGTCATCTGTATGTTTTAAATAACCCATAGTTCTGTAAAAAAAATCTACAGTGTTGGGCTTTATAAACAATCAATTCTAATGTTAGCTTAAAAAGGAGAAAAAGGGGAAAAGGGAACTTTTCTAGTGTTTGACCAAGTATCACTTGAAAAATTCTTTTTATGTCTTTTCCCACTACTTCAGTTAATGATGTTTTCATTATTGTTTCTTCAGTGTGTAATTTGAAAAGAGGATTAGGTAGCTGTACAGTAGTTTTCCCACTGGATGAAATCTGTATTGAATGCAGCTGCTAAAACATTAGAATAGTTCAAGCATACCTTTTATTTGACAGATATGCATCTATCCCTACTGAGAATTAACCTGAACTAAACTTTCTGATGGACTAAACAGACACTCATATCCTGGGATGGCCATGAAGAGCTGAAACACTTTCCTATCTGACTATCAAAAATCTGGATTATAAATATTTATACAAGACCTAAAATACAATCACAGCACTACATCATTAAATTTATTTCTATTCTTCCTGAAGCGTAATGGTTCAGCTCCATCTTCTTTACTTATTTTCAGTAATATTTTATTCTAATTATAGTAGGCAGCAAAACAAAGTAAAGTATGACTTAGAGGAATAATAATGAGAGAGTACTTTCTAGCTTTTCTGACCTAAGAAACTGTAAGGGGGCATTTTAACAATTTAAACAGAACCCTAATAGATTCACTAATAAGTACAAATTACTATCTTTTAAGAATACAGACATCACAGAGTACAAATCTGAAATTATTCTATTTCCGTGAGCCCTGAAAGATACTCGGTCGAGAACTCAAATGAGTAAAGTTAAACATAGAGAAAGTTTGTGGAATTTGGAGTCTTCTTAAAAATTTCCCTCTGGGACAATAAAATATATACTCAAATTTTCACTGAAAAAAGATTGTGACAGCTTTATTGGCCTTTAAGAAGGAATAAATTTGTCTACTAAGATGATTATCTACAGAACTGACCCCTGTAGTTACTGATCATTAGACAGACAACATCTGATTACAAGAAATCCCCAAACGTAATGCTAGATGGCTGAAATATATTTGGAAAAAAAGCCCTACTTCGCAAAAACAAAACCAAAGCCCTCCAAAAATAAATGTTTAAAAGAGGTTTTTAAGTTCCTTCTGAATGCTGGCAGGCTTACCTGGAACATTCCATACTTCATCTCTCTTTAGGAATTTTGCTGTAACTTGTACTGATAAGGTATTTATAATATTTTCATGGTATAGAATCAGATGACAAACTTTTTATAATTTAGGAACTATTTGAGAAATTTTTTAAATACAAAGTGATTAAATATCACACAGAAAAAAATCATGCTTTGAAAATTTAATTTGGAAGAGCATGAAAAGGATTTTTTTATGCTGATGTACTATAATGCTGTTTACTGAAAAGTACAAGGAACTTTTCACAAGGAATAAGTCTTTTATAACTTCAGTAAAAGAGAAATAAAAATTGTTATGTAGTTTCCAGCAACCTACCCAACAGGCCAAGGAACCATTCTTTCTTCCCTACAAGGGGCAGTATTCCCCTTGTTAGTGTACTTCCTTCACCCTGTCATACTACTGCTGTGGTAAGCGTGTCCAGAAGTGAACAGATCGCACTCTACATATTGAATAATGAAGTTACAGGGAGAAAAAAATAACAGGACTACACATTAGTCTCTTTACTGAGAGTAAAGAGACTCTGTGACTTTACTGAGGAGCTTAAAAATATTTGGTATTTTTACTGATCTACCTAGAAATTTTGATTGCACAAAAATCTCAGCATTAATATTTTGGAATATCTGTAATTCATATGACCAAGTCAGAAACACTGAAAATACAAACATAATAGTCTTCTTTTCTTTTCTGAAAATTGAAGGAACTTTCTATTTAACATCTTTAAATAGTTTGAAGTAATCTTTTTGTTTTCCTTTCTTGTTATCTAACAAACTGATTCAGGATTTCTGAAGATCCAAATAGCAACTTTTCCTTGGTGAAGTCTGGTAAACTGCTTCCCATTTTCACTGATAGCTCTGCTTGTATAATTTCTGGCAGAACAGGGAACCTATACCCTACTTAAAACTTCTCATGTACTCGAACTTAGAAAGTTTCATGTCTTCCCACAGGGCAGGAAATGAGGTTTATTAATGGTTATTTTAAGGAGTAATAAGGGTTATAAAGGATGAAAAGAGAAAGGCCACTAGAGCTTTTCTCTTATGTCAGCCTTTTTTTTTTTCTTATAAAGATCAAGGAGAAAGAAGTGTTATTGCTGTGCTACCAAAATACAGCTAATCTGATGGACAGAGCACCAAGTGGAAAGTAGGAAATCTAGTTTGACTTTAAAGTTTGCCCTCTGATGCACTGTGTTACTTTGTACAAGTCACTTCCATTTGCTAGGCTTTTCACTGTGGTTTGTAAAATCATGACAATGAACTTTTTCCTTCCTTTGAAGAAAAAGAAAAAAATCTCATTATCACTTTTAGTGGCAAACAGCTTCATTATTGTTAGAATGAGGTACACCTCCACAAAGCTCAGCTTCTGTTTTCCTCCACACGATTATAGCAACATATTTCTTTCTCCAAGATCTCTTATTAACACATATTTTTTAATACCAAGTAATTATCTCCCACTAAGAAATTTATAAACGTACAATCAATTCTTATGTGTTTATGTGCAAATAGAAACAGACATATTGTTTTTCAATCCAGTTTATGTCTGTCCTGTAATTTCGATAAGAACATCTGGTGGGGTATTTGTATCACCAAACGTCTGTATTACTACAGACAATAAAGCAGAGTTGCCTTACTGAGGTAATGTCTATGAGGTAGCGTGTTGGTCCAGTGATGATGACAGGTTCACTCCAGCTGATATTAATACTGTGAGGAGATGTAGCTAAAACAGTCACATTTTCTGGAGGACTGTCTGGAGCTAGAGAAAAAAAGTATGTATATGAATCATCAGGGCCAAAAACGTTCACAACAAATAAACCAGTGGCCAGTAGAGATTATTTTTCAACTGAAAACAAAACCTTTTCTCACATTTACCATTATATACTGCTTAAATAATTATAACATTTTATTTTTCACATATAAAGCATACAGTGTGATTTAGAAACATCTTTCATTGCAATTACTATAACTTCGCTAGAGTATGAACTGCCTACAACTTTTCCTTTAAATTAAATCATAGTGTTTTTAAATTCCAAGTTATTTATATGTATTTTACATGACACAAGCAAAATATATAAAACTATTTAGACAAATAAACCAGCATAATATATTTGCTTATGTCAAACGAATCTTTCAAAGAACAAGAAATTGTGAAAACACAATGTCTTCTGCATGCTAGAAAAAATTTCGAGCAATGTTGGAAAGTACTGATGAAAATAATTTCATATAGGAAAAAATATTTCCTAGATTTCATTTCAACTTATTCTTAACATGTTGAGAAACTCTGGAAAACACAAAAAAGTGATAGGAATTGTAAGCAGGCAAGAAAGTTCACATTAAGAAATGGTATTTTCCTGAAATTTCCTTTTGTCAAGGTGATATGTGAATTAACCTAGGTTTTTTTCTTATTCATGAATAAGAAATTAATGGAATCATAATAACAACACAGCAGTTCTCATTAAGTTGTATTACTTTTTCAGAATGACAGTGGCAAATTTCAGGAAAATAATCTTTGGAATATAAGTGATAAGAGATTTGTAGATAATGCCAGAACCTGGGTCCATAGAGCCTTTTTTTGGGGGGGGAGTCTACTATAAAAAAAGACCATTGTGATTCATATTGGTAAATAGCCTGTTCTAGAAGCAGGAACAGATTTGTATGTATTTCCAGAACTTGGGTTCATGGCACCATTTTTTTTCAATCTACCACAAAAAAATACAACTAAGAGTATTATATATCAGTGAACAGATTGTTATATAAAATGATAAAGGTGATCATATCTATCCTAATCAGAAGATGCAGTCTCTTCTCAAACATGATTAATGCATGAATATGTAGTTTTTCACCATTAATCATCAGGTATGAGGGCTTAATGAGGAAAATTGGAGTGAATATAAAGCTACTTAGTTTTTTAGGTAGAAAACAGGTTAAGAAACGGAAAATAGCATGGATAATTTCCATATGCAGTTTACATTTGATAAATTTTTAGATCTTAGCAAGAAAATTCTAATTGAGTATGCTGTATTTAAGATGCTTACCTAAAATACAACTAAGCATTAATACCTGTTTATTTTCATCACAAAAAGTGCAATATCAGTCATTAACTCAATAATACTGAAATTTAGAAATATTTTCTGAAATAACCTGTATAATTAGAAAGAAAACTAGGAAATGAAATGTCTCTAATGTGTCTCAGGTCTTACAAAACCCGTACTTCTAAAAACTGTTTGCTTCAGGGGTAACTGCCACGTTCTGATTTAAGTTTGTTTGTGAAATGAATCTAGTCAATACAAGGCCATGATATCACTATACCCTTTCTCTTATATATCACAGCAATTTACTCAGTAGAAATGACCTAGCCTTATTCTCTCATTCCCCCATAATCCAATCACTTCCTCTCATAAGCGCTTTTCTCCTGGTTTTCACAATAATGCATTTTCTGTAACTAATAACCATCATTTCCTGATTATCATGCTTCTATCCTTGCAGAGGAATGTGGGTCTTATGGAGGTCAGGGTCATCTTTACCATCCATCTGTGTCCTGATGCTAAGGCAGCAGTTAAGTGTGTTAGCTTGAAGATAAGTCTGGGCAGCCAATCATTTAGCATAATCCTCAAAAATAGGACTGAATACTCCAGTCTTCTAAGAGAAATTCATCCTTGTGAGTTTAACACCAGCTCTTTTCTTCTCTTTTCCCAACAAAAATAAAGTGTGAATTTCAGTTATTTCATTTTATAACCACCTAGATTACTTTTACTGATATTTAAACATTTATATCTTATATTAGGCCATATTTGCTTTCCAATGCTTAGCTCTGAGAGAACGAAAGGAAAAAAGAAAAGCAAGTTTCAGGCAAAACCTGCCAGAAGAAAAGGCATACAACAAGACACGAAATCTCATTGCTTTCCACCACACAGAAACGCTTTTTTAAATCTACCAAGCAACTGGGTATCAGCAAGGATTGGGAAAGAAGGTGCTGAAAAGAGAAGCATAACCTTCTGCCCCATGCATCTATGTCCAAGCCTTCATGGGACATTCGAACATCTGGGATTTTCCTTTGTATCTCTGTATATCCTGGCATTAGGAGACTTGGCAGTTTTCCAAAAACTGCATTGTGTAACTGTACAAGATCCAAAATGAGGTCAATGATCTCACTGTCATTCATTTTCCACATAACACTGATCCTCTGAAGTGATCCACAATTTTGCCCAATCTTATTCTTCTTATAAATGTAAAAGTGAAACTCAGGGTAAGTGCAGGTGTGAAGGAAAAAAGTTTCCCCAGCTATGGAAAACGTTCCTTGCCCTTTCCCATACTGGGACACAACACTGTGATCTCCTGTGCTGGTAACTATATAAATCTAGGTTATGTTGAAAATATTTCATCTTGCAGAGTAGATTTGCCTCCTGGGTAATCCATCAGCTAAGTAATAACAGTGCCATCAAACTACTTTATGAGACAGTAGGACAATTCCTGTGAGGATAATCTGCAAGACAGGAGGCTGAATAGTTTATCTGTGTGATGTGAGAACCGGATTCTACTGACCAACCTATAACATTTTCCACGGAGTAACATTATAACTGCTTTAAGCATGAACCACAGCCATTATGTTTTTTTCAAAACTTTCAAATGAGTTAAAGAATCTTAAAAAGAATTCCTGTAGCCTTAAACTTACCTTCATAATGAGCAACTGAAATAAGTGCCTAAAATCCTCACTTTAGTCACTGGATATTCAGAAGTATTTCTGCTTTGGCACAACAGTCAAGTCCTCAGCAATTGTTAGAACACTTAGGGTTTCTGTTATGTATTTTTTGCTGTTCTGGAAGTTTCATCTCTTTATATTCTGGGTACTGAGCCTAACAGTTTTCAGTTTAAATGCTCTAATTTCCTGAATATGACTATAATAATTATAGTACTTTTCTTAGGCTTGAGAGGAAAACACATTTCTGAGAACCCAATTATTTCTGAAGAAAAATCATTTGACTATTATTTCAGAACGAAGGTAACTTTTCCTTTGGCAGAAGCGATGTCTTAGAGAGGCATTTCTTGAAAATCAGGAAGAGTGGCTAACTTCTGCCCTCAAATCTGCAAACACAACTCCCATTGATTTTATGGGCTAAGCACTCGGGCTATTTGACATAGCAGCTAAGCGCCCTTAAGCCCTAACGGGCCATGTCTGTTGGCCGGGTGCCAGCAGGCTAATCCAGAGGATGTTTGGCCCTGTCCATGAGGGAAAGGAGAAAGGGTTCGACACCTGTTCTCTGGGTACACCCGGAGTGATGGGTGTGTTTTGTGTGCATCCTGAATTTCTCTTCCCTGCTTACAGGCAGTACCCTTTGCAAAAGAAAGAGGGGAAGGAAGTTTTTTTAGTCTGTTGAACAATATTTCTAAGGAAGAGTCTTTGGAAGTATGAGCTCTAGCTCTCAGGTAGCTAAAGACCTGCCCTTGCTAAAGATCAGCCGCTGCTCAGGGAAGCTCCCAGCACCGCTGAAGCACGCTGGAGCTGCCAGCTGGCCACCCAGCTGTGACATGTCACCTTCCTCTTTGTCTTCCTCCTCAGCTGATTGCCTTTACCCCAGGAAAAAGACCAGCACCCAGCCACAACAGCTGGAACAGCGCCCACGCTTCCTTGACTCCACAGTGGTGCGGTTTAGAGGCAGCTCATCTCTTGATGTGGTTTTTTGTTTGTTTGTTTGTTTGTTTTTGTTTTTTAATGTGGTTGGACTCGATGATCTCAAAGGTCCCTTCCAACAACTAAGATTCTGTGATTCTCTGATTTAGCTCACAGGAAAGTTGTTGCTGCCCGCTTCCCTCAACACAGACACAGGGCAGCAGCCCCAGTCACTTGGGCTGGAAGAACTGGTGGAACTTTTTTAACTTCTATCCCACCACCATGTGTTAACCCAGGTAACAGATCACACAGGACCCTCTGCTGAGAATGACACTGTACTGACACAGAAAGGGCTTGTGCAGTCCAGTGAGATTCTTATACTTTTAGCTACTATCTCCTCGGTGGGACTGAAAATAAACTAGTCCTACTTGACCTATCGCTGCCCAGAAAGCAAAGCATAAACAGGTTCCTACCTTTATGTGATTATATGTGTTTTGATTATCTGCTTCTTTGTCCAGTTTTATTCCCTAACTTTCTAAACTCAGTAACAATTTTTTTAAGATAAGTGTTTGCATATCTCAGCAGCTGAGATCTATCCATCTAACAGTAAGAAATCTCCCTAGAGTTGTTGGCTCAAGAGTTGCACAAATTCTGTTAGCTATTTTCTGCCCCATCTGGAGTTATATTTTTTCTTGATTTTTTTTTTTTTTCATTTTCATTTAAAATACTGCATTAATTTATATGGCATCCTCATGAGAACCACTGGACAAAGAAAGTAAGTGCAAATGAGAATCACTCTGCAGATGATTTCAGTGCTTCTCATTCCAAAGGACTGCTTCCGTGCTTTATGAGAAAAATGGGCTGCTGCAATGCTCACCATCACAGTGTCCAAATCTCTTTGCCCTTTGGGACTTAGAATTTCTCTACTGCAATTTCTTATCTGCAAATGAAGACGATAATACTACTTTACTGAGTAGAAAAATTGTGAGATACTTAAGGATATATGGCTGGATTACTGTATAGAGAGTGCACAGATACTGTAAGTTGCATTATATAAAACTCCTGGATTTACATCATGTGACTATAAAAACATGAGTGGAACAAAATAAGTCTGTGGACCATTGAATAGTCCTTGGTACACATCTGTTTAAGTCCTCAGTATCTCTATTATGATTAGTTTGGAAGGGGAAAGGAGTGAAGGAGCTGTGATTTAGTCAGGCTACTGGTGGTGGTTCTCAGTTGTTCTGCACAGGCCAGAGGCCGGATCTCAGATGTGCTCTGACCTAGGCTGGCTGTGGACTGGGAAGGAAGGTCATATGTCAACAGGACAACTTCCTAAATAATTTATGTTTCACGTTCCCTTCTCTCAGATATCTAGTGATGATTTATCTGCGACAACTAACTCTTCTCTTACTTGGAAACTGAAATCCTCAGCTGGGGCATGACAGTTCTAATATGTGTCTCGGCAGTCCCGTAGGTGTTACGCAGCTACTTGATTTGTAATCTCTTTAGGTGGATACAGTGTAAAGAAATCTGAATTCCTCCGAAACTATGACTTAAATTCTATTTCCAGGAACGTATAGGAAAATTTCAGGAAAGTGTTACAACATTAAAGAAGTGACTTTTAGTCAAAGAATTAAAAAAAGAACTACTTTTCATTGACACACCCCACATATGGTGATGGGCTGAAAATAGCATATCAACCCAAAGTAAACAAAATTCAAACTTACCAATTCTAGACGTGGTGTAGGGCTGAGGAGTGAAATTGCTGTTGGGTAAGCAGTAAATTGCTCCACTGCTGGATGGAGCATCCAAAAGGCATTAAAATCTGTAGTGCCAAGTGTGCATACCTCCCATATGATTTATATAATGATATACTTGAAGAGTTGCAATAAATCCTTATTAACTTCACCAATATTGTAGATCTATGAAGAAATAACTTTCTACCAAGTGTGAACATCACATTGATATAACATTATGACACACGCGAAACATCCTTACTTACAGCCAGGAAGAGTTTGTGTAGAAATCCAAGGTGAAGAACTGCCATATCCAACATTTGTACTGGCAGCAACTGCAAATCTGTACCATCTGTATTTTTTCAGTCCATGCACTGTCTCTTCTATCCAGTCATCCACTACATTTTCATATAAATATTGATGCATCTCGTACTCGATACATTCCTGAGTTTCCCAGTCACTGCAGTGGATGGACTGTAGCTGTGTAGTAATCTTGTAGTTTTGAAAGTAGCCAAGGATAGATTTTGGGGATCTCCAATTCAAGGTCACACTTGTTGATTGCACGTTGGAAAAAACAATATCCCTGGGAGCACTGGGAACTACAAATTAAGACATTTGTAAGATATCTTAATTTGAATGAAAACCAATGGCAACTATAATACTTTTATACACTGTTAAAAAAATTATTTTAAGAAGCATGTCTAAAGACCAAGATTCATATTCATATGGTAAATAAGGAGTAATTCCATTGGCATAAATCACACCGTACATATATATGTGATATACATTTACTATAGCTTTTGAAATAAAGAAAAACACTTTTAGATGTATTATGCAGGGGCATCTTTGAGAGGTGTGACATTGCTGTTGCTACATTTGGGGTTATGGCTCAACTGAGGGAGGGAATATGGAGCAAAGTTATTTTTGGTCTACCCATAGCATCTTTCACTGCTGTTGCTAACTGAGATTCCTCACCTCTCACTTAGAAATACTCGTTTGTCTCCCTCTCCCTTGGTAACATATGAACTCCTCCAGCAACACCTCAAGGTTTCATAAGTGTCTTCTTTCACCTTCTGAATGGAAAGTTTAAATGCGTGCAACATGTTTTTCTATATAAGTGCTTTACAAGCTGTTCATTGAACAACAAATTAAAGGAACATCAATGGGAAGAGCTAAATAACGTGGCAATACAAAGCAAGAAAAGAAACTTCCTATAAACTTTGCTCCCATGTATTTATATACATACTTGTATGTGGGTACACACATGTTATATTCATGTGCATGGAGATAAAAGTAGTGGGGGTATATATATACACATACACACATGCATGCACATTTATCCATATCTATATTAAGCCAACAGTACTTTCAGCTCTTGTAGACATATGCATGCAACATATGTTTTTGTGCTACATCACATAGTCATACGGTAAGCTAATATTATCTCTAAGGCTCTGTAAGATAATACTAATACTACTCTCTGTGGCAAAAACTGTTCAGGGAAATCAGCTCAGAAATCATTTTGCGTGTTTTAAAAAGTACTTTAGGGTCTTTGGGGGAAGAAGTATCGCTGGTAAAAGAAAAACACATGATACATCCTCAAACTGAAACTGAAGAAGCCCCAAGGCTTACATAAAGAATAAAAGGATCCCAGACCAACGTTACTGGGGAAGAAAGAGAAAACCTTTCATTTTTTGTTCAGCCTTGTGGGAATATCTGATCTCTGCTTTCATCTGCAACAATATGTTTATAAAAATCATCATAATATAAAAAGCTGAAGCCTCTCCGCTAAATATGAATATTTAACAAGAGATGTTAATTCTGAATCAAACCAAGCTGTGATGATGAAAAGGTTGAGAAAATTGAAATCCCTTCAAATGAGCCCAAAGCAGGTGGATCCTGCAGGAGAGGACCCAGGGCAAAAGAACCATCGATGAAGCTTCCCCCGACCTTCCCCTCAGCTCTCACACACATGTACATCACAGCTCCAACAGCCCCATCTGCTACACTCTAACCAGACACAGAACAAGAGTAAAATTTCTTAAGAAAACAATCTCTTCGAGAGACAACTTTCATCATTATACTCCATTCTACTAGAATTAAGGTTGTTTTGCTCTGTTGTTATTAGCATACAGTACAGAAAGGTGTAACTAAAAAAAAACCTAACCAACCAGGCAGTAACAATCTTGCTTGTTCACAATTTGGAGATGTAATACTCTGTTCACTTTCAAAAAAATAAACACTGCAATATTTTCATAATATCTCTATAAACTGTATTTGTTACTTTTGTAAATTGCAGAGAAATTTTCAATGGTTACAATAAAAAAAATCTGTATTTTTTCTTAAGAAATCCTCTACTCTAGTGTAATGTAAGCTATTAATATCTGCTAAGGTACTGCAAAGAATATGAATCTTACACACTCAATTATGATGATGATAAAACGTGGGATAGAATGGATAAAACTATTTGAGTGAAATAAAAGTTACCACCCAGTCATGCTCTGAAGTTGAATTAAAGTATTTTTAAGACCCAATACTATATATTCCAGAAATGAAAAAAATAAGAGTCAGCAATTCCGAAGACAGAAGCACAGATAAAAATTAAAAGACTTTAATAAAATTCCGTTCTCCTTCTTCTGAGAGGGGAATACTCTTTTTTGATAAGGGATATGACTTCACCTTCCCAGGCACACGACCCCAGGAACTTTTGCTACAATAGGAAGAGCAAGCATTGACAGGTTGGGAATAAAAGGGTGAAAGTATGCAATATGGAGATGGAAACCACTGGCTCAGTCTATCATTACAAACCTGCATCTGATCAAAACTGATTATTGGACTATACTCCAATTTAAATGAAAGATTGAATAGAAAGATACTGAAACAGGGGCTTGGAATAATGTAGATAGTAACTGATTGCTTGCTGGGTGCCAGGAAGAAGATGGAAAAACACCTCCACTTTCTCAAATGGGCAGCTGGTAGAGCCACGGGTGGCACAAAGGTAGTCTTTGCATCGCCTACACCAAGGCAAGTTAAAGAGGTCAGTCACAGGCAGAAGCAGCAGTGCCCTTGTTATAGCCAGCAGGGTGGACTTCTCAAAGAGAGTACATTGTTTCCCCAGTTTCAACACAGACGGTGCCATCAAAAAGAAATGAGAGCTAGCAATGTTGAATCTGAAGCAAGTGGAAGGTTTGTTCCGAGGGCGGCAGCGAGGAGCAGTGACACCCAGTGGCACAACCTCTCTTGCACTTGATGATTGCGTTCAATGAGACAACCTCAAGACAACTATGCTATTGGGTTACAGATACAAAGAGGATTACAATTACTGTGGCATGGAGAATCAGGTTTCCATTCCTCAAGAATGACTAAAATTCCCCCAACTTTTTCTGTCCACAGATGGTACTGATTTGAATAAACCATTCCATGCTTCCTAGAGTAATCACGCAGCTTGTTTAAATTTTCTGAACATGACTCAACAATGATGACGTGATCACTGTTCACACTAAAAACAACTAAAGACAAAAAAATCGCATCTTTGACAATTATTCTTTCAGATTAAATTGGAACTGTAACAAAGATTTATGTGTCTGCTTTCACACACTGATGCTTTGATATGTGCTGAACAGGATCTGTATTATTATTCCTGGTTTCCAGAAAGGTACACTTAAAGAACAGGCATGAAATAGGTTTGTGGTGGTGTAGGACACTGATTGTCTCAAACTGTGCTCTGATTAGCTAACTGGAGTTCTGGTGCTAATCCCATATTTAAATTTCCCAGGAATCACAGGTAGGACTGCTTAAATCTTTCCCTATTGAATTAATATTGCCTTTGCTAAAATTCATCTAGCTCTGGGAGCAGGGAGTTTTTCAAAGTCTGAAATTTTTGGTGCAAGTCTATCATTTTCTATTTAATAGCTTATAATTCCGCTTCTGAAAGCTAGCCAGGGAGCTGGCACAGAGACTGGCCATGAAATGCTGGTGAATTCAGTTTCTGGACTAGAGGAGGAATGAGGTATTTTCAGGTTCATCCACCGTTGTTCACACGATGGCCAAACTCCAACAAAACGTGCCCGAAGCCAGATCCACATGGGATTTTAAGCTCCTAAAACCTATTTACGTGCCTGAACTCCCACTGAAGTTAACAGGAAGCTAAGCACCTAAATAGAAGTTACTTTCATAGATCTTGGCCCCGGTTCCCTACACCCGTCTGGCTGCAATGCTAATCAGCCCTTCCAAAGCCGCTGGACTGCTCCGAGGTTAAAAGTTTTTATTTGAAATCCTCAAATGAAAGGAAATTCTGGCAAAAGAAGCACCAGGACTGTGCAAAGATTCAGATTGAGTCGAATTGGGCCACTGCAACTGGCTTAAATCAACAGAAATACTGGGTAGAAAAATATCTCACTCACAATGCAAAGATAACCTAAGGGCAGCGAAGGACACGCACAGAAATCTACTGAGGAAAGAGCTTTCTGTAAAGACCTCTGTGGAAAGCAATGACTACAGCTGCACGGACTAGAGAACAGAAGAGGGTAATATGATAGGGCATAGTTCCTAACGAAGTTAATAAAAAAAAGCCTGCCTACAGAACAGCTGCTTGTAGCTGGAGTTTGGATTAAAGAACAGCGGCAGCCTAGAAGTCTGTTGGGTGGTATTAAGAGCATCAATAGGAAGAAAGTGAAGAACAAAGTAGAACAGATAGCAATGGGCACACAACAAGAGTCTTCAGAATATGGAGACATCTGAAAAGAAAATGAATATTCTGTATTGATTCTCTCTATTAATTTTTGGAAGTTACCCAAAGGGGTTCCCTGGGTTAAGCTGATATCCCTGATCATACTAAACAGTACTCTGGTATAGACTGCTAATTTCAGGGAGACTCATCGTGATATAAAAGTCCTGCTCATTATGAGCAAGGACACCACAAACAAGTCCCAAATGATTTTACTAACATAAAAATGTAAAAATCCTGTAGACTATTTTTCCCATGACTTGGACTGATACCATCAGACATGCTTTAAAGGAAACTGCACAGTTGAGAACACGTTTTTAGAAAGTCTCCTTGGACCACGTCTCTTAGTCCTTAACACATTAGGAAATTCAGTCTCTAACTGGGGTCAGAGCACTGAAAAATCAAATTCTACATATCTAAGGAGAAATGGCCACCTTGAAGCTAAGCTATAAAAGTAGTGGAAATCTGTTAGTATTCCAGTCTGAAATTAAATAAAAATGTTCAGCTTTCCGACAACTGGGACCATCATCTGCTTTTCAGCAAACATTTTACCTGAAAATGTTTTCAGTGTCAGCTTTGTATGTATGTCACCACCATTTCTATACATTAACCTAGAGTTGACCTAATCCTTAAAAAAATATTTTGTTCATCCTACACTATAAGATTCTTCTATTTTTATCTACCTGCTTATGAAAATAACTTCAATGCAATTTCACTGCCAGTAACAAAGTGATCATTGCATTTGTCTGGTCAAGATTTGCCAAAAGCACCGAAGCCATTCACTGACATTTGGACATACCAATTAATCAGAAAAAATCTAAAAAAAGTAAAAATCTACCTCATATTAGGAAAATAGATAACTGATAAAAAATTCAGTTTCAGTCATCTCAGAAAGAAGTGTTTCAAAGATTATGATTCACTCCACAATTTTTTGATGTTTTTACTTTAATAGAGTTTGGAAACACGAACTTGCAGCATTGACAGAACACATGAAACACACTGCTTTTATCTGTAGTAGTGACAAGGACACTGAAGCTCTTCCATATCTAAGGCTGTGGCTCTGCAGTAGCTTGATCCCTCTGGATAACCTGTCAATACACTGCAGTGCACACTGTACTGCACGTCATGCTTGGGGCCATAAGGACTACTTTAGGGTACAGACTTAAATATTTCTTCCAGTACATTATGATGACCTGTAGTTCTCATCACAAATTAATGAGGAAATTCATGTAACTCCAACTCATAGAACTGCCATGAGCTGCCGTATCCAAAGAAAAGGATTTATGGTGAAGGAAACGGAGAACTTCCTTGCATATGCACAAATCTTTACACTCACACTATGTTTTGTGCTCCTCACAGGCCTGGATGAAAAAAAGATGCACATTTTCCAATGGGCACTTCCACCTGGGAGGTAGAAACGTTTAAACTTTAAAGCTTCTGCTGAGCAGGGACTAAACACAGTTTGTGCACAAGTAATAACAGATGATGATAATTTTCTACCTCCACACCAAAAGACCTAAGAAAGTTTCCCATTACCAGTCCTTTTAGGCACTGGCACATGCACAAGGCATACTTCTGTGTCTAACTGCAACTTAGTATTGGACAGCAAAATTAAGTATAGATTAAATTAAAAAATGTTTCCTGGACAAATTCCTAGCCATATTGCTTTTAAACCTAAGTTATGAATGAGTCTCTGTTTAGTAGAAAACAAATAGTAAGGACTGTACCCACAGTACAATGGGGGCCTCAACACTCATTCCATGTTCCAAGACTGTGTATTCAGCTATAATATTAAGTAGGACTAGCAATAGGAGGGAAAAACTGCTCAGCATGTCTTAATACTATAATCAATATCATTAATATTTTCAGAGAAGAATAAAAACTCTATGAATAAAAATCTAACCCAAAAAAGCCTGAAAGCAGCAACTGTTTTCTATTGATTATTCATGCTTTGAAACCCTCCATGTGGTTTTTAATTGTTTTATTTCTGTTCTTAACTGAATTACTATTATACTTGATATGTCTATTTACTTTCAATGAATGACTATTACACTATTAACTCAATCTTCACAGCTTTAGTATGCCTTTTGGAGAAGTTACCCACCATTTCATGGCTCTATTTCCCTTCTAAAAGCTCATTCAACCGTAATGAAATTTCCTTTTAATATGTGTGTTTTCTTGAAAATAATCCAAGAATATCTATTCTAACTCATTTATGCACATGTACTTGCTATATTGTCTTTCATACTCTTTATAATACATTTAAATACAAAGTAATTTTTCCACTACAAAGTTGAAAATTTTTATAATCTACTGCAACCATCCGAAGAGGTTTACCATGACAATGGAGATTAAACACAAAACACTACTAATCTCCATAAATTTAATCTTCATGATTCATGTTTAATTGTACCCAGATAGGAAAAAAATTACCTCAAAAAAAGAGGCAAATAATCTTGCTAAGAATGTAAAGGTCAAACACTATGCAGTGAGACACGGATCCAAATTCGATTTCACTTTATGTCAGAAATAAATGCATTGTCAGTGACTCAGTGCTGGCTACGTATTCTGTGACTAATCTTAGACCACCATAAATAAGAAGCTGACAACAGCTATAAAACTGTTTCCATTCCCAACCATGAATCTCCAATTCCTAGTATCCAGTCACCACAAAACAATTCCTGCAAACACAGAGTAAAGGAAATGTCCTAATAATAACTAGTTTGTTGTAAATATGACTAAGCAACAATATGTCAGCCAATGCTGAAACAGAAAGAAAGGGCCTGTGCAGTGTTTGTGGCAAAAAAACCACCCATGTATTGTAGTATTAACCCTTAGGAAAATTCTCAGTGCTAAAATATATATCCCACATGTTGTTACAAAATTAAGCTTGGGGTTTTTCTCCTGCTAGCACAACCCTGTGTAACATAGACCACAACAGACCAGTAGTCTATCTCTCAAGCTCAGGCTAATATATCACATCCACAGCTTCTCCGGGTTTTCCTCAAACACTAATTCATAGCCAACCCCAAATTTTTCAGGAATCCCTATAATTAACTTTCCCAGGTGGCAGGCTTCTTTAGCACTCCTAGAAGCACTCCTTTCCCCCATCCTCCAAGAAGTGAGGAACTTAGGAAACTTCCTGGTCTCCTCTGTTACCAG
>BJBW01011605.1:0-11305 GCA_004320125.1 Scolopax mira
ATTGGTAAGTCTGTTTGCAAATCTCAGCCAAGTTTGATGGAGCAACAGAGCTCTTAAAGATGTTAAATTCTTACAAGTGGTGTGGAAACTGGAAAATGGATAGCTTAAAACTGAATATTTAGCTGGTTTTGTGGCCTACTAATCAATAATCAATACCCCATAGTGCAGAACCAGCACAGCATATTGCTCCTGCCCAGCTGGAAGGTGGGCAATATGGGAAGGATAAAAGGCTGGCATGGGAGAGGGGCCATGGGGACAGCATGGGGTGATGCTGGGGGGTGGTTTTCTCAGAAGTACCTCAGCAAAAAGCTCTTTATTTTGATGGGCAATATCAAAACTACAACTGACATCAGATGAAGGACCATTAGGTCAAAACCTGGAGGGTGGATTTTGGATCTCCCTCATTTGTGACATCTGTGAAATCACCAAAGTCTTCTGTCCTTCATCAAAACAAGGTAAAGTGTTCAGAGCTCCTCATGTGGAAAGGGTGGCAGGTTGTTATCTATGAAAGCAGTTTGATGTTTCTGAGGCTGGTCAGGGTGGGGAATGCTACAGCATGCACAAATGGAGCTGAAAGTCTTGTACCTTTTCCCTTTCTTCTTGCCTCAGAAATAAAAACAACTGAGGAAGGAGGACTGTGCCCAGCCTCAGTGCAAGATGAGAGAGGGTCTCATTAATCCCCGTTCAATCCAGCCGGGTGCCTCATTTCCCGAAGGCCCATTTAGAACAACAGTTCGGGTTTTTGCAGTTTATGAAAGACACACTTGCTCCACGCTCCCTTTCGTATGGCTGAAAGCAGCAGGACAGCCCTGACACAGAAGTAACGCAGGTTTCCATTTGCTAGCCTTCAGTGGCCACGGGCTGGATAGATCTTGAACATTTTGCATCTAATTTTAAAACAAAGGCTGGCATCCAGCAGACCTATTGAGGGAAACTGAGCATTTTGGGGTGTCTGCAGCTCCCCGATGGCTGGAGGAGGAGGCTCTGCCTGCAGGGTGCACTGCTGCCCCGCTCTGCGCCACCACCCATCTGCAGGGCATCCCACCCGCACCAGCTGCTGCTCCAACGGCACTGACATGGGTTTGTTTAAAGCACAGTCATAAATATGCCAAAAATACACCAAAACACACCGACTGCGGGCATGGCCATGTGGCATTTGTGAAAAATCAAACTTTAGCCCTGTTAAAGCGCATGTGTTACCAGCCCTTCACCCACTGGGTGACAAAGTGAAGCTGCTGTTACAGTTCCCCAAGAAAAAAAAAAAAAGCTCAACAAATTCTACTTAGCTATTTTTAATGTCTGTGTCCAGTGCATTGTACGACAGGGCTCAGTTGTTGATCTTGCAGTTTGTCCCATTTAAAGGTGAAGTTCATGGAAGGCTAAGGTAGAGGTCGTATTGCCACTTGAAAAGGCATCCTTTGGAGATTTGAGCCTGTAGAGCTGTTTCACATGAGGCAGAGTATGACTCATGCTAATGAAAAGGGTAAAGAAGATTTTTTAAAAGAAATATATTGCACTTAAATTAGTTTAGACAGCATGACATCAGAGAGTAATTAAATAGGTTTGTTGGAATTCCGTTTCCAATTCCTGAGTTCAGGTTTGTAAAAGATTTCTGAGCACCTGCAGGTCTCTGTGTGTGAAATATTTTCACTGGAAAGGATTCAAAACTTTAAAAAAACCTTTTAACACAGAGGCAGCATTACGCCATTCTTCCTTCTTGGAAAAAAAAAAAAAACCTTGGATTTAAACAGGACTCCTTCAAGTTTTCAGTCAGTTTTACAGAAGAAAACGAGGTGGTAAACTTTCTCTTTTCAAGAACAAGTTCTTTATAGCTGCTAACCGAAGTCAGGGGAGATTCCATCTGAGTACATGAGCATTTCCACTATGGGACTGGATACAAGTATTGAACAACGAGATTTGAAATGTTTTAATCTCAAACGAAAACCATTTTTGCTGACTTTGGTTTTTGATTTCTTTCATGTTTTCTTCTGCCAAACTGGAGGAACCTTTTCTGATTTTTTCTTTAGTGGCATTCAGAGGAAGACCAGAGGATGAAAATCCTGCATTTTCTCACTTTACTGCTTTGGCATTTGACTTGGCTGTCTCTGGATCTAGTTCCTGGAGTGCTGAGTAATTCTGAAGCAGGCCAGAGTAATCCGGGATCTAAACTAGGTTTTTTAAAAGCAGAAGGAAAAGATAGGAATCCCTCAGCACGGGCAGGTACACTGAGGACTGCAAGCCATGGATTTAGTGCTGCGACCTCAAAGGCTAGGACTAAAAGTAGTGCTGTTCAGGCTGCAGCTCTACTGGCCAAGAACGATGAATCAAAGAAGAGTCTCTCAAGAACAGCAGCCACGGAGGGCAAGGTAGGACATCTCCCCAGCAGACCTTCTGGAGTAAGGACAGTGACTCCAAAGGTTCAAAATCTTAGCAGCAAGGTGGCTTTGAAAAAAACTGGCACAAGCAGTACTGACACTGATTCTTTCAAAACCAAAAAGACTAAAGAGCCTGTCACCCAGAGAGAAACTAAGGAAACTTTCCGACACCCCCCTATAACGCCACATGAATACATGCTCTCTTTGTACAGGACTCTCTCAGATGCAGAAAGAAAAGGTGTTAATGGAAGTGTAAAACTGGAGGCTGGACTTGCCAATACAATAACCAGCTTTATAGACAAAGGACAAGGTAAGAAAGGAGCTCGTGTGTGTGTGTGTGTGGATACAGAGAGATGCCTGAGTGTGTTTTTACAGGTAGAGAGCATTGAAAAATAATCATACTTTGTTAAAGTCGAATTGCTCTTTTTAATGTAAAAGAAATTGTACAACTTTGCTGCAGATTTTGTCCCTCCTTATCTTGGAAAACTCATTTAGAGGCAGAGCTAGATGGTTGTGTGGCAGCCAAACAAAACATGTAGAAAATATTTTAGATGCATATTGTTGAAAGCCAATCAGTCTTTGCATGCTTAGGTGTTTAAAAACCTTTTAAATTTTGGTCTTATTTTATTTCCATAATTAGCTCCTGGAAACTGCTAACATTAGGTTTTATTGTAAAGTAAGTCTAAAAACATGTGATATGCTAAGAACAGGGCTATTCTGTCAAAAAACTTACGAGTTTCAGTCTCAAAGAGGTCAGCCAGATTTGTTCAAGGTAGAATTATGAGAAACTACACCATAGACCCAGGAGTCCTTATAGCGTGGGATGGGTATATCTGCACTTGCTCAAAGCTCATACTTTCAGATACCAACAACCTTCTATCCACAGAAGTCCACATCTACACACAGGCTAAAAAGTTCTGGGACTCCAGAACTTGTGGTTCAACATTCTGGTTCCAATTTTTTGTTGGAAATTTGGACTTTTGGTTTCACACCAGAAATAACAGGTTCCCAAACATCAATGTTCACCTTACCCCTCTGTCTGGAGAGCCCCATGTTGCTTCCAGTGACATTAGTAAGAGTTTTGTCATGTACTTAAGGAAGCGACACAGGCTACAGCTGATAAAGTAATGGTGATGGAAAGGCTCAGCCAGAATTGGATTTGTTTGCCATTTAATTATGAATAGGCTGATATTGATAGCTCGCCACTGAAAGACATTGGTAATGTGAGGTTGTTAAAATGTTGGCTCAGCCATAGTCCTTGTTAGTGCTGCCCATGAGCGTAACCAAGCAAACATAAGATCAGGTTAAAGGAGGTATGGTTTTCTGCCCAATTTGAAAAAGTTGTGAATCCCATTGAGTTAAGTTAATAAGGCAATTATCATTGTGTCTGGCATTTCCTGGGGGATGTTGCTTTTAAAGGACTAATTCACTATTGTATCATCTAAGGGTAAATTTGCTCATGTTTGGAGCCAGGATGAAGCCCGGGCACCACTGAAGCTCTGTTTTGGTAGTTTAAGTAGGATATAAAGTAGGATGTAAGTGGTGAATAGGCCCTGTGAGTGCTCAGGCCTGAAAAAGGACTATTTTTCAGTTGGTTCATTGCTACTTCAAAGCTAGAAAATACCTGCCCATGAAAGAAAAGATATTTCTACAAGGCGAACTCATAAACTCATTGCCCTGTTGAGCCACTGAGTTCTTCTGGGTCCTTGCACAGAGCTGATCTCTTGGACAACAATTCCTCTTTCTGTTTGGTGGGTTAATTAAGGAAACTTCTAGGCTTATGAGCAAACTTCAGGAAAACCATTAAGAACTAAATAACTGGTATTGATCTGTACTTGATATACATTTAAAAAAGTGTGTTCTTTTTTCAGATGAGCGTGCGCCAACTATAAGAAAACAAAAATACATTTTTGACATCAGCGCATTAGAAAAAGATGGTTTGCTGGGAGCAGAGCTTCGGATATTGAGGAAAAAGCCTTCTGATACGTGGAAGTCTCTTTCTTCTGGAAAAACTTCCCAAGTGAAATTATTTAGTTGCTCTACAAACAGACAAGCAGCAACTCTCCTGGATTCTCGTACTGTCAGTATCACAGATACACCAAAGTGGGAAGTGTTTGACATCTGGAAACTTTTCAGGAACTTTAAAAACTTGGTTAACTTGTGTTTTGAACTGGAAACTTTTGACAGGGGGAGAGCTGTTGATCTCAGGAGCGTGGGATTTAATAGAACAGGAAGACAGGTCAATGAAAAGGCTCTCTTCTTGGTATTTGGGAGGACAAAAAAAAGAGACTTATTCTTCAATGAAATCAAAGCTAGATCTGGACAAGACGACAAAACTGTTTACGAGTACTTATTCAATCAGAGGCGGAAGAGAAGAGCTCCTCTAGCAACGCGGCAAGGGAAGAGGCCCACTAAGAATCCCAAGGCAAGGTGCAGCAGGAAAGCTCTCCACGTGAATTTTAAAGATATGGGCTGGGATGACTGGATAATAGCCCCTCTAGAGTATGAAGCGTATCACTGTGAAGGGCTTTGTGAATTCCCCCTTCGATCCCATCTGGAGCCAACCAATCACGCAGTTATCCAAACACTAATGAACTCAATGGACCCAGAATCAACACCCCCGACTTGCTGTGTCCCGACCAGACTGAGTCCTATTAGCATTCTTTTCATTGACTCTGCAAACAACGTGGTCTACAAGCAGTACGAGGACATGGTGGTGGAGTCGTGTGGTTGTAGGTAGCAGAGCAGCTGCTCACATGGACAATTATGAGAGGGAACATGACACATTGACCAATAACCTTTCCTCAAGCAAGGTTAACTAGATTTCTTACCTCTAGGATAAGTATGTTTACAAGGATGTAGCAATAAATCCAGTGCTTCTATCTGTCTCTCCACCCTGAGCATATTTCAGTAGCATTTGGATGCTGTCACAGATCCTGATGTAAGGCTTTGTGTCGGTCACACTAGACTGGCTCTGACTGAAGTCCTTGACAGAGAAGATTATACCTCCACACCTCCAGATTGTCTGCTTTTAGCCTTGGGACAGTGGGTACAGATGGTATCAGTGAGCTGTGGATATGACCTCTTCCTGAGACTGAATTTATGTCTAAGTCCCATGAGCTTTGTCCATGAAGAAATGTAAGAAAAGAGACCTGATGTCTAGAAGAGAAAGTTGTGTTCTGGTGTACTCACATCTTGGTGTAAATACTTACACTGTAATATGATTTCTTTCTGACTAGCTCTTGAAACTATGCATATATAAAAAGGAATAATTAAATATAATATGTTGGTTTAGTTTTAAGTTTTACATGGAGATAGGTGATGGAGGAGGTATTTGTTTCCGTGTATGTTTTCCTCCCAGCTACATATCTTTCTTAAGTACCCACCTTTCCATTGTTATGTAGCGAGATATATTACTCTGTATAAGGTCCAAGTTGTTCTCAAATGCTCATAGTAAAAGTGTTCAATTATGGCATAAGATGTAATAAATTATTGACACAGTGCTACATTGTGTCTAGCTGTCCAACTCTGCATAATCATAATGCTATTAAGAATTTGTTTTTAATGTTTTTGTACAATAAATACAAGTGAAATATACTTTTCAGTGCAGCAGAATGCCAGTGGGATGCAAAACACGTCCAGGCATTTTGCTTGCCTCTAACTCTGCTGCCTCAGAGAGAAACTGTGGAAACATTGGAAGAAAGACCTGAAAGCATGGCATGGTCCGATCCAGTGGGGAATGACACGATCACTTGACGTATCCAGGGCAAAAATGAGTTATGCAGATGATTGCAAAAGGGAACTGGGATCCTTTTATTCCGCCCTCCAAGGGCTGTGAGTTTGCACATCCCCTTTATCTATTCTAGATCCCCTTTATCTATCTATCTATCTATCTATCTATCTATCTATCTATCTATTCTAAATGTATAATTCTCGTTATACATTTATTGTGGATTTACTCTCTGTGTGTTTCCACCCACAAAACTGGGTACCAGATGTTCAACTGTATATGAATCTGAAAGCCCATAAAAACCATCCGAAATTGAAGTTAGTTGAAGTAGTTTATTGGTAATATAAAGTATAAATACTAAAGTTTGATGCTGTTTCATAAGTTTAAACCATCGAGTCACACGATTTCACAGATCTGGACTCCCAACCACACAGCCTCCCGGGTGTGGGTCATGGCAGGGACTTGAACATGGCCCCCAAGGTCCTCCTGTTGCCTCCTCAGACTGGACGTACTCTAGCTCACATGACTGGCAAACCATCCAAAATCCCTGGTCAACAACCACAGAGAAGGACTGAGGAAAAGCTCTGCCCTGTCCTCCTGTACTCTCTAGATGTCTGAGCCTTTAACCAGCTTAAAATACCCAGTTAAGCAGCCTTGCTGCCAGACACACAGGTTCCCCTGTGCAGGAGAGCTGTCGTGTACCACGACCTCCAGTGTGGTGATTCAGACAAAGCCCTGCAGGGAGCTTTCCTGTGTGTGATCTCTCTGTCACAGCTTAGCGCTGTGATTTCTACTTGTGGGAACTGGCAGCGCTTGGTGCAGGCCACGAGGTAACACAGCACGAGGTGGGTCAGAATACTTTATTTGACAGGAGGGAGAATCACTGACTAGCAGGTTAGCAGGCAGGTAGAATGACCAGCACTTGAAGCTGCTTCATAACATGTGCACAAGAAATTCTGGCATCTTATAGATGCATTTTGTGGGCCAGGGCTGTACCCAGGGCTCCTCTGTCTCCCTTCTGGACTCTCAGTGTCCGCAGTTCCCAGGTCCTGCTCTTCTTCATCATGGTGGAGTCTAAGGCTGGGACCAACAGTTTCTGTCTCCTGCTCATCACTAGCCAGACCCTTATGACTTTCCAAACAACAAGGAGTTTTTAATTTTAAGTTTTACTACAAACTTATTTAGATATGACTTACCATTGCTACAGTAGGAGAGAAAACATTCTCCTGCCAAGTCCATGGCACAAGGGCATCTCAGACATTTTTTGCCCATCCTGCTCAAGCCCTTCTTGTTCCCAGCTGTCTTCTCTGTCTTCTAGGAGACTGGTTTTGCAGCTTATAAGGATCCTTTCTCTAGCACTGACCACAGCTGCCTTGTGGAGGGGTTGGCTTGATCACCATGAGAAAGGGTCGTCTCCTTTCTCCCCCTGCATGAAAGCCCTGCTGCTCCACAGCCCCATTTCTCAGAGAAACCTCCATTCTCAGGTAGGACAGGCAGAGCTGCACCATGGCATTTACTAACCACACAGTCCTTAGGAGCTCAGGGTGACCAGTCTAAAATAGCAAATACCGTCCATTTAAGTTCACATGAAGCAAATCTAAGTTGTCTTAACAGACGAGTTACCTCCTGGGATCATAACTGCCAGCAAAGGGCAGTTTGCTTCCATTCATTGCTTCCATCCCAGTGCTTCCATTGGATTCATATGATGCTGCAGCAGCTTTGGAGGAAGGTAGCACTGGTGTTAGAGGCAATGAGTGCATGATGGCTTGGCAATCTGAGGAGGAAAATCACTGCTCACTTCACACTGCAGAGCTGTCGACCAGCCCGAGCATCCTGGTGAGGTTGGTCATCATAAACAGTTTTGAAAACCTAGTTGGTGTCTCTCTGAGGTTCTTGCTTCTTGTCCTTGCATGAATTTCTCAATACCTGAATAAAGCAAGGTTTGGGTAAATTTTGATTAAATTGAGTATGTATCAGCATCTGAATGAAAAAAAAAAATGCAATTAGCCCAAAGCAAAGAGCATAAACTCAGGAAAAACTAAAAGAAATACTTATATACTAAAGTACTTAAAAATGCACTTTACTAATGGTTCAAAATGCAAAATTGTGCTAGGTAGTAGATATATCTTGAAGGGAAAAGGAAAAAAACCCACCATCCACTAGTAAGTCTTAAATCAGTTTAAATTAGTTTAAATCAGTTTAATCTTATATCAGTTTAAACTAATTTGAAACTACAAACACTAAAATGCTAGAACTATAATGGCTTATTATCACACCAAAATTTCTGAATACTGGGTTTGGCCTAAACAGAAGCAATTTCAGCCCAAATGTTGAGGTTAGGAGGTAATAGGACATCCATTTTGCTTAGTAGGTACTGCAGTTGCAGTGACATCCAGAAGGGATGGTCCTGGCACTGCTCAAGTTTAGTCCAGCTCAAAGTGAGGAGTTTATAATGGTGGGCATAGTAGATGGCAGGATTAAGGAATTTTTTTTCCACTTTTAACTCTCAAATTGAACATCCTTGGTTTCTAACACTGGTTACAAAGCAGTGCTGCGACGTCTAGAGTGTCCTTTTGAAATTATATTAGAGAAATTGTTTAAGAGCTCTGGGAATTACAGTTCTACTCTATTTTATTCCAGAGTGGTCTACTGACTTTGACCATGGTGTAAACGTATACTATCCTATAGGTGCTTTACTGGTGTATCATTTGAGCCATTGGGATCACCTGGCACAGACTTCTGTCTCTGTAATTAACTATGAGATACTTACTGAATGGCTATGATCACATAAATCTACAGAGTTGAAGGCAGTGACCTCTTTTACTGCTCTTTGCAAAGCAGTTTCTGTTATTTTTAATCCACCTAAAATTCCAATAGCAACAAAAATTCCAATAGCAACAAGAAGGTGCTGCCACAGGGAGCACGTGTCCCCTCAATTCCTCCTCACAAACCGCTGCAAATGTTGATGAGACTTCACACGGAAATGTGCCATTTCAGTTATCCAGTGTGAGAACAAAAACACGTATCGAAACATCCAAAAATACATGAATTGTGGCTGTTACAAACGTTCATTATCCCTGACAAGTACAAAAGCAGGACCCAAGTGGACTTGACTCAACCCTCATTCGCCCCTGAAAACAGAGGCTTTACAGGTTTACAGGGTTAGAGCTGACCCACAGCAAAGAAACTGGAAAGAAAGAGAGACCCTTGAAATGGCAGACGTTTGGCACTACTTTCTTTAGCCTGGTCATTACAGAACGTGCAAAGAGAGACACCCTCGCTGATTGTTACGGCTTTCTTCCCATGGGCCAACTGGTGTGAGCAAGGGGATGGTAGAAACGCGCAGAAACCTGAGCTGTAAAGCAATCCAGGTTAAAAGTTCAGCTTTCCACCTTTACGATGGCAGGTTTCACTCTCTCACTGAGAATGCCTCATTTGTATTTACTTTTTAGGGTCATTATCTGTCCCCCGAGAGTCTTTGTGAAGGTCCAAATTTCAAATAAACAGTACACTATAAGACAGGTATGTGTGGATAATTTTTGTTGTATTTGGCTAAAATACGAGAACTAAGCTCAATAGGTAAACATAAAAGTATGCCATTTAAAACAATGCATTCCCATTAGTGTTTGAATGTGTGCCTAAACTCCATGTACACTTTTACATGGTTATGTCATTTCCTGTGTAAAATGTGCTTGTTTATACAGCAGCCATATGAAAGATGCAGTAACCCGCTATGTGGGCTATTTGAAGCTTTCTTTAAGAAACATAAAAACCCCTTGACCCTTGTATAATAAAAGGTGTTAAAAGATACTGCTTTTATAACATCTTAGCCAAGACTAATAAGAATGTACAAAGCAAACAATTTTTTTTTTTTACTCCATAGTCCTGGTCAATCATGTGTTATTTTGTGAATTTACTGTTGCTGTTGGGTAGTTAAATGATATTTAGAAATAAAAATTGCATGAGATTTCATTGCTTCTCAACAAATTTAATAAATAAGGAGATCTTAACATTTTTTGAAAAACAGTAAATACAGTGCAGTAAATGCACTTTGCTGAGTGCTCAGAATAGCCCGTTTATTCTGTCATTCTGAGTTCACTGATGTCCTTATTTTGCTGGGGCTTTTTTTTCAGAACCAGTTTCAACTTTCTGCAATGATTCGACGAGCTGAAGTAATGCAAATGGATTCAGTTTTCCCTGATGTCATTTTGAAGGGCACAGCTGTCAAGAAAAAATGACTCTGTTAATAGTAATAGTGATTAATTGGCTGACCCTGTGATAGGGGACAGAAAATGCTCCTTTCACTGGTTTTTCTGTAAGACTCTCTTTTTTATAATATCTTGTGCCAGGCTTTGCCAGCCACGGATCCAGGCTGAGCAGACTCTGCCCATTGTACTGCCAAGAAACCACCATTAAAATGAGGATTTTGCTTCTGCATGTTCAGTTACCATTTGCCCAGCTTTTACAAGATGCCATTTATCATGGCACAAAGTCAGAAATAAGCCTTTTATTGATAAAACCAGACACATTCCATTTTGCTTGTGCAAATGGCTTCAAAATATTAATCTTTCTCCAGAAACGTTGAAAGAGAAACACAACTTGGGTCCTCCATGGGCTTAGAGAAGGGGCTGTATATCTTTGCGGGAACTCTCTTTTCTGCAAAGGTGTAATAAGACTCATAAACTTTAGACGGCGAAGAAGTCATTAACTCACAGGGTTAGTGATCAGATTACAGGAACCCGGCTAGAAAGGCTAAAAGGCTAATGGCAGCGCGGGGAGCAGCCCATGTGGTGCTCTGAAGAAACCCGTGAGGGAACGTGGCCTGGGAGAAGGACTCAGGGGGTAGTGGGGCTGGGGGGGCTGCCCCACAGTGTCTGAGGATGGTGGGGGCTGAGAACAAGGGGGAAAGATTGAATAATAAGATGGACTGAAGGAGGGGGTGATGTTAGTGTGAGCATACATGCAAGTGGACCATGAGATGAGTTGGAAGGGACCTTAAAGACCACTAGTTCTAGCCCCCGACTCTGGGCAGGGACACCTCCCACCACACCAGCTTGCTCCAAGCCCCCTCCAACCTGGCCTTGAACCCCTCCAGGGATGGGGCAGACACAACTTCTCTGGCCAACCTGGGCCAGGCTCTCACCACCCTCACACCAAACAACTGCCCCACATCTCAGCTCCATCTCCCCTCTTTCAGGGT